>PVIY010042529.1:0-20918 GCA_004026745.1 Myrmecophaga tridactyla | reverse complement strand
GGGGGGGGCTTGTACTGAAGGCAGGGAGTGATGGCAGAAGGAAAGAATTCGGAAGTCCAGAATGGGTAAGGCAGATATGAAAAGTGCCCACCCCTGGGCAGATTCTGGGTTCGAATCCCATCTCCATCTACCAGGTCCTTGATGTGTGACCCTGAGTAAGTTACTGAACTTTCTCTGTCTTCTCTACAAAGAGACGGACGATTCTACCTTCTCTGGTTAGCAGGAGGATTTGGATCCCCTTAAAACAATGCTGGCTGCAATTACTGGCTCTCCTTTTTTTTTTTTTTTTGCATGGGCAGGCACTGGGAATCGAACCCAGGTCTCCGGCATGGCAGGTGAGAACTCTGCCTGCTGAGCCACCGTGGCCTGCCCTCTCCTTTGCTTTTAAAGCCCTCCTTGTTGTTGATTTCTTGCACATGTGTGTCCTCGCAGCAAGCAGCAAATATAGTTTCCAGTCCATGTAAACTCAGTGCAAAAGGCCTGTTTTTCCATCTGCTCCCTTCAGGTGCCTTCCGTCAAGTATCTCTATGAGAAATGAGAAGACCCAACCTATTTTCTCAAGAAGGCTGTGGGGAATGGAATGAGACAAGGCATATGAAAGTGCTCTGTAATGTTCAGCAAATGCAGATCTCAGGGGGTCTGCCTTGTTTCTCTCACACTGTGATTCTTGTTGACTCATTTTTAAATACCTTTTCTGTCCGAAGTCCTTCCCTGTTGGATTTGAGCTGTTGATGGTGCCATTTTTACTTCATGGGTAATTCTAGCAGCAAGTGTGCTGGACTCAGTGTGGATTATTCTGCTGTAAAGGTGTGCAGATGATTTGCAGTCTCTGCTCTAAGATTGTCTTCTCCAAGATTGTCTTTGTCTTGAAAATGTAACAACCCATAAAGGAGACTTTATCCCGAGCATTTCCAGGTGGAAGAAGCAAAGAGGAAAATGGATGCCTACTAATAATTCTTTGCATACTTCATTTGGGGTGGGTTCCTGTTTAAGGAATTCTCGGTGCTGGTTCCAAGCCTCATGCCTTAAACAGAGCTGAGAAAGGACCTGCTTTGCTGGTCTGGGGCCAGCACGTGCTGCAGAAATTCACTGTGGGGGACTGGGGGTGAACAGGGCCACATCACCCCAGCCCCTGTCCCTGTAATGTGTGTTGCAGAAGCAGATGGAAGCTTCTCTCTCACTTTACCTGCCCGCGAGGCTTGGCATGTTGCAAGGGCAGCGCCCACTGTATCCTGTTGCCATTGCAGGCTGGCACACAGTAGGGCCTCTGTAAAACTCAGACAGGTGGATGCTCAGGTGAATTCCACCTGTGTATACAAAGTGGGAGCTGATCTGGATTTGGGGGGTCTTGGGTTCCTAGGGACAACTGGAAACTACCCTGGGACTTCAGGGAAGCTTGGGGGCGTGGGAGAAATGGGGAGGGATGTACTAGACCCCCCCAAAGCTTTATTTATTTATTTTTTTTACATAGGCAGGCACTGGGGATTGAACCTGGGTCTCCAGCATGGCAGGCAAAAATTCTGCCACTGTGCCACCGCTGCACCACCCTCCCCAAAGCTTTTAAAAAATCTGTAAATCGGGCTGGAGGAGAAACAGACAGGCACAGCGTTTCAACCCTCCCTCCTTCCTGATGTCCCTCTGTTCTGTGGATTCCTGGAAGGTGCTGGTGGTTCTCACCTGGGGTGAGATTCTACCCCCAGGGGACACTGGGCAATGCCTGGGGGGTATTTTTGATTGTCATGACTAGGGGAGGTTGATATATCCTGGAAAGAGGCTGGGAGTGCTGCTTAACAGCCTGCCATAGCCCAGGACAGCTTCCCGCCTGGAGACCGATCCTGACCTATAGTAGTGCTGGGATTGAGAAACTCTGCCCAAAAGCAACAGTCAGGACAGAACTCTTGGTGTCGCCCCCCCCCCCCCCCCCCAGGCAGTGACTCGGGAAAGCACTCCAGAGCGACCAGGTGTAAAGCTGGCAAGGTGAAGGGAGAAAGGGGAAGCTGGTCCACCGTTCTCACCTGCCCCAGACAAACTGATTGCTTCTTGCCCATGGTATCGCCCCCGATAAGCTCTGTGGATTGTTCCAGAAGGGTGCAGATGGGGACAGCGTGCTGCTTCGTGGGTCTAGGCCCCAAAAGCCTGGCATCCCTGGGAAGGGAGGCACCTGCTCTGCTCGTTTATTCTCTGGGTAAATGTGGCCGGGCATGCTTTGGCTCAGAAGGGGTCAATGGGTTGCGTGCTTTCCTTTTGTTGGCAGTCCATTTAGTTTGTTACTAATAATAAAATCCGGAACTTACCTTGCCCCGAAGCAGCCCAGGTCATTAAAGAAAATTCTGTGCAAACACACATCCGTTTGGGAGACTGGCATGGGCAACAGCGAAAGAAGGAGTAAAACCTTTTGCCTTAAGGGGTGGGGGTGGGGAGGCTGGTACTGGGCTGTGAGGGTCATTTCCTGAAAACCGCAGGGAAGAAATGAGTGAAATAAACCAACAATTTGATCTCAGGGGAACGATTTTTCCAGGATTACCAAATTGTATCAAGGTCAGAGCAAGGTTTCTGGATCAGGGCCTCTGGAATAGAATTTTAGGAGACACTGAAAAGCTCGGTTATCAAGGTACATAGCATTTCAGCGCAATATTCTTAAAAAGAAAAATGAATGCAGAATTTGTGGCAAACAGCCACGTTGTTTTAAGGTTTTTATATAAAGATGGGATCTGCCAAATCTCAACCCTGTTGGAGCCTGTCTTTATTTGATGTTTTGATGTTTTGTTCATCATGGACTTTTGGCATTCATTTCCATTTTATTATTTATTTCTTTTTTCTTTTTTTTTTTCATTTCCATTTTAAAGATTTTCATTGACATCTTATTTATCTTGATGATGGAGGTTTTTGGCTCCACCTTAAAAATGTTGCCCAAAGATATGGATTTCACTCACTTTGGAAGGGTGAAGGTCTGGATTATTTTCTCAGCCTGGGTCTTCCGATTTTGTCAGTTTCTTAAATTTGCATTTTGGGTGGGCCGAATTCCTCCTGTTAATTTGTTATGGAGAGGAGACAACCATATATTTCCTTTTGGCCTTTACCTGCTTGAATTAAGCAGTGAAATCACGGATAATTAAGAACCCTATCATTTAATTGCTTAAATCCTCAGATTTCCACCAAGTAAGGCTCTCCCCTGCTGATCCTCTCCCTAGAGGCAACCATTCTTCAGGGATTTTTTTTTTTAATGGTAACATGTAGGTATCATAAAATTTGCCATTTTAACCATTTTTTCCTTTTTAATTTTTCTTCATAGAGCTGTGCATTTATTATCACAATCAACTTGTTTTTCTTTTTTGTGTGTGAAAAATAACATATATACAAAGAAAGCAATAAATTTCAAAGCACTTTGCAACAATTAGTTGTAGAACAGATTTCATAGTTTGCATTCTAACCATTTATTTTGTGTGTGGGCTGTATGGCGGGGTCACATTTCATTATTTTTCCATCTGAGTATCCTGTTATTGCAGCACCATTTGTTAAATTTGTTTGTTTGTTTTTGCTTGTTTGTTTTTGGGAAGTGCATGGACTGGGAATCGAATTCAGGTTTCCTGCATGGCAGGCAAGAATTCTACCACTGAGCCACCCCTGCACCCCTTAATCATTTTTAAGTGTACAGTTCAGCGGCATGCATTTCATTCACCGTATTGTGTGCTGCCATCACCATTATCCATGACCAAAACTTTTTCATTACCCCAAACCAAAACTCTGCACCCATTAAGCAATAACATGCCGCCCCATTCCCTGTTCCATCCAACCCTTCTCCCAGCACCTGGTAATATATTTTCTGTCTCTGTAGTTGCGTTATTCTAATATTTCATCAAAGTGGAATGGTACAAAATTTGTCCTTTTGTGTCTGGCTTACTTCACTTAGCATAATGCTTTGAGGCTCATCTGCATTGTATTATGTATCCCAATTTCATTCCTTTTTGCAGCTGAATAATATTCCATTATATGATTAGGAACATCAGTGTGCAGGTATCTGAGTTCCTGTTTTCAGTTCTTTTGGGAAGACTCAAGAGTTTATAGTGCAGTCTCCTTGGAGGTAAATCCTGTGTAAATGCATACAGATGCCACCCACATCTGCCTGCCCCCTTTATGCCCAAGTATACTTTCCTCCCTGCTCTGCATCTTTGCTTTCTCCCTTAACAGCATTTCTTGGAAGTCTTTTTTTCTTCTGCGGCCACGTTCATTTGTAGTTTATTTATCCGGCCCACAATCGATGGACATTTCCAGCCCTTTGTTTTTATAGACCGTGAAGCAGTGACTATCTTCCTACTTGAAATGCACAGAATTTTTGTTTTGGGGGTGTCATTTCTGAATGCTAAGAACATTCTAGACCTTGCTCATTGGCTCAGAGGATGGCTTAGCATTCAAAGATGAGGCTGGTGGAGGGCATTCTGCATTCTAACCGGTAAGTTAGTTGAGCATTGTTTTTATCTTCAAACCCACGTGGATCTATCATGAAGTAAAACATACTACTCTTATACAGTTTGATATCACATTTACATAGTTGAAGAGTAGAAGCTGGAGATTCCAAGTAAGTGGATTGAAGTGGGAGTTCTCTGGCTGCTCATAGCTCTCTGCAGGATGTGCTTTGGAGGAATTAAGCCCAAATTATTAAGATGATGCCCAGGCTTATTCTGGGTCCCACAGAGGCCTCAGATGGGTTGTGCTTCCAAGCTTTGTCCCCTTGACCCTGCTCCTGCCTGGTTTTACCTGTTGTTGAGGTTGTGCCCCCGTTCCTGTTTTAACACTTACTTTGAAAATGGGGATTTGTTCCAACACTGTGGTTATATCAGGCCACGGTTTGAGCATGATGCAAATTTCGTGTTTGCTTATGCAACATTATGTCTTGGAGAAACACAGACAACTATGCCAGGCTGAACCCAGCTGTGTGAGAATATACAAAAACGCACGGAGTAACCTTTGAGCATTTCCTCCATGTCTGTGACAAGCTACCCCCCAGCTCCAAGGTTCTGACTTTCCTTCTGATTTCCAACAATCTTTCTCCATCTCCACAATAATGCTAAGCTGCAACCCTCTGAGGCCCATGTCCATAGTCAACCTCCAGGCCTTTTTCGTGCTAGAGCATCACATTTACTGTAGCGTTTTTTGTACTTTTTAACCTTTTAACATGTTAAAGCCGTGCGGCGATTTTGATGGGATTCCTATCTTTTTTTTTTTTTTAGTGTGTCACCGACGATGGTTTTCAGTTTTGGACTCCTAACCCCTGTGTTTCCCTTAGACTCTGGGTTTTTCATTGTGCAACTCTGTGCAGGGAGGTGATTTTTAGGAACACATGTGTTGCCTTATAGGAGGACAGATTTTGTTTCCTTTTCACAGACTGTCATGGGGTGGCGGTGGAGGGGGAACAAGACCTGGGGGTGCCCTGTGGCCCAGCCTGTGAGGCCTCAACTTACACCCCTCCAGGCTTGGTGACCGGCCCCAGGCTCATTTTGGGCTGGCAGGATCTTTGGCTGACATGAGACCACGAGGACCTCACTGACATAAATAGCTCTCTGTGTAGAGCTTTGGGGGCTGGCAGTGAATAAGAAAGAAGAACAGGGAACTTGCCCTCCCACTGCTCCCTCGTCAGTAGATGGGGTACTCAGTAAACACATCAACAAAGAGATGGATGGGATAGCTTCAGGTGGCATGAAGTCATAGGAAGGAAACTCCGTCAGGGTATCAAGACAGGACAGGGGACTCCTTTAGGTCGAGGAATCATGAGGCTTATCCTAGGCTGAGAGCAGAGTTTGAAGGGGAAGCCACAACTGGAGGGAATTGGGGCAAGGGAGTTCCAGGTGGATGGAAATGCATGTGCAAAGGCCCTGAGGTAGGAAAGGGCTTAGAGAACTTAAGGAACCAAGAGGGCAGAGAGCGAATGGGCATTGCACAATATAGATGGGCGAGAGGATGTCAGGCCTGTGGGCCAGCCTCATAGCAACTCTACGAAGTAGGTGGCCTAACTAGCCTCAGTTTTACAAAAGGGGAAACTGAGGCTCGAACCAGTTAAGACGTTGCCTAAGTTCCCAGAGTCCGGGAGTGGTAGATTCCATACCACCTCTGTCTGATTTACCAGCCTTCGCTACAAACCACTGGCTCACTCTACCCTGAATAGAGTGTGGAAGGAAAAAGCTGCTTCAGATCCTGCCATCTGAGTATAATAGCTGCCTCCTCCACCTCTCCTGGGTGGGGGGGGGGGTCTCTGGTGCTTTGGACTGGCGGGTCAGCTCTTATCTTGGACCCCCACCCGTTTCCATGGCACTCCCCCCTGTTGGTTTCTCACACGTAGGAGAATTGTTCTCTGCTGGTCAAGGTTATGACGCTTTTTTTTTTTTTTTTTTTTTTTGGTGAGTGTGTGTGTGTTAGACCCCATTTTTCTAAAGCAAAGTTTCCATTTGGCTATCTGCTGTTGAATTTTCCAGGGACTTCTAAGTTATTTATTTTATTTATTTCTCGGTTGCTAAGGAAAGTGCATTAAATTTTATCTTTGCATCCTGTGGAACGCTTGGTGAATAATAGGCAGGCCGGGGTGAGAAGTGTCAAGGAAACAGATAGGAAGGAAATTCAGGGGAGACGAGTGTTGGCGAGCCAAGAAGCACCTTTGATCTTCAGATTTCAAAGTGGGAAACTCAAGGTGAAATTGGGCTTTCATATTAAGAGCTTCCGGAATCAGGCATTTACCCAGGCGGGCTGAGCTGGCAGTTCCTCCTGGCAGCTACATAAGGGTTACATGGCACAAGACATCTCAGAAGGGGTTGTCCCTGCTGTAGATGAGTTCCAAGAAGCAGAAGCTTGCGAGCCAAGCACGTAGTGGTTTTCTGGGGGTACGAAGGCAGGAAGGGCTTGGAAGAGGGCAAGTTTTTCATCATAAATCCTTTTCCACCTCCAAGGCCAACCTCCTTAAGTCTCCTTTCCTTAACCAGGATGAGGAGACATCATGGGATGGATCTGTGTTTTAGCTGAGATTTAGTTGAGATTTAGTTGAGATTTGCTTCTCTGCCTGAGGATTTCTTTCTTTCCAACTTCCTCGTGTCCCATTCAGCTTTCCCTCAGCATCTGTGTGTGAGACACAGACTTAGCTGTACCTCCTGGTTTGGGGCTTAACTCATTTTCGTTTGAGCCTGACATCAGCTGCTCGAGACTGGGGCGCCCATCTTTCCCCAGCAGTCTAGAAGTCCGGCCCTCAAAGTTGGGGAGGGATATACTCAATAGCCCTCAAGTTATGGTTTCCTTAGGAGGCTATTAAGTCTTCATTTCTGAGAGGAAAATTGGGCCTTTCGTGCTTTCACTTTAAGGGTCAGATCGAATTTTCTGCAACGGTGGGTGAGCGCTTCTAGAAACTTCCAAGGAAGTGTAGCGATTTTACGACACAGCACTGGGGCCTTTACAAAGGGCATGTTTCATGCTTTACTTAGATCCCTGGGTGACTTTTTTAGGCTGTTTCCTTCTCGGGAGGGGGCAAGGTTGGTGGAAGACTGATGAGAACATGGGTACACTGTGGGATTTGGATCCGAATGGACACAAAGAAGTGGCTGGCTGGGACCTTTATGTGACATCCTGGTGGGCAGGGGCTGCTCTGGTCACTTCTACTTTCCCTGCGTGGCCTGGGCACCTGGAAGGACTTTGTTTGTGTTTGCTGAGTTGGCTGATTTCCAGGGTACCATATCTTGATCTGTCCACTTGTGCATAAGATTTGAGAAGTAACATCCAAAAAGGGGGATGGATGCACGGTTTCCCCAAGAATGCCTCAAGGGGGAAGGAAATAATCTTTTTTTTTGGGGGGGGGGGAAGCTTTAAATTTAGTAATTTAAACCATCCCCCCTACCCCCCACCCTACTGGAATGTAGGGGCTTATTATCCCTACTTGACGGAGGAATTTGAGGCTGAGAGATTAAATGCCATCAGTAGCCAGTATGAGTGGTTGTGACACATTTTAAAACCCTTACTTGGACCTTTCAAGGGCCAGATGCTGCCTGAGCACATTTTGGGCACCGTTCCACCTCATTCTCAAGACAGCCCAAGGTACTATGGCATATGGGGAAACTGAGGCCCAGAAGGCAGAGTCAGGACCAGGAAGTGAAAAGAGTCTGCTCAAAACCCAGTTCTGTCTGGGTCCACAATTCTCTTTTCTTTTAACATATTGTAGTGAAATTCACGTGACTTTTAAGCATTTTAGAGTGGTGCAATGGTGGCTCAGTGGCAGAATCCTAGCCTGTCATGCCAGAGACCCGGGTTCGATTTCTGAAGCCTGCCCATGCCAAAAAACAAAAGACCAAAAAACCAAAAAAAACCAAAATTAAGCATATTAAAGTGAGCAATTCAGTGGCATGACATATATTCGCAGTTTTGTGCAAACACCGCCTCTACCTGGTTCTGAGACATTTTCATCACCCCAATAGGAAACCCTGCACCCATCAGTAGTCACTTTCCATTCCCCTATCCCCCAGCCACTGGCAACCACCAATCTGCTCTCTGCCTCAGTGGATTTACCTATTCTAGGCATTTCATGTGAATGGAATTATACAATATGTGACCTTTTGTGTCTGGTTTCTTTCACTGAGCATGTTTTCAAGGGCCATGCATGTTCTAGCAGTATCAGCTCTTCATTCCTTTTTAGGGCTGAATAATGTCGCGTTGTATGGATGGACAGCATTTTGTTTATTCTTTCATCTGTTGATGGACATCTGAGTTGCAGTGTTTTGGCTCTTGCAAATAATGCTGCCATGTGATCATCAGATACAGGTTTGTTTGAGTGTCTGTTTTCAATTCTTTTGGGGAATGTAGCTTGCAGTGGTACTGCTGGGTCATATGGATGTTCTGTGTTTTAACTTTGAGGAACTGCCAGACTGTTTTCCTTGACTCCGTGACTCTTTGGCTGCACACTCTGGTGGCCAAAGCTGTGGCACCCGGCTCTGATGGGAGAGCTTCAAGGGAGCTGATTAGGACAATTGAGCATTTCTCTGAAGTGATGGAGAGCCACGCTGTCTCCATTTCCGGGACAGTGATGCATGGCCAATATCCATCAGTCCCTCGGCTTCATCTCCGGGCAGAGATGGAGAGGGAAACTGGAGGCAAAGCAAAGCAGGAGGCTCTCTAGCTGCTCTCTTTAGTAAGAAAGTAACACTTTGGCTTTTGTAGAGTAACTTCCGAGGAAATTAACAAGCTAGGCACTGGTTAGGCCCCCTGTGGACTTGCTTAGAGCATGGTGTCAGTTTGTAACTAAATCTTCTCCTGCTCATTTGCTGATTTCTCTGTCTTCCCAGTAGGCTGGCGAAACCACATTTCTGCTATTCACCACTTTGTGCCTGGAGTTTAGGGGGTTGCCCGCCACCCTGTTGGAGCTTCGAGCTGTTGAATGAAGGAGTTGGCAGGGAAGGGATCAGACTGGCAACAGGTGTGTGTGGTTGCCTCGTAAACTTTTAAATTAAGAAACTAAGTCAAGAGTTCGTTAGAATATGGTTGTCCCAGTAGCCAGCCAGCCAGTCTGTAAAAGGTCGAAGGGGTTTCCAGGGCGTCTCCATGGCACAGAAAGCAATCCATCTGTGAATAAATACCAGCAGGAGGGTGAGGGCGTGGATGTTGTAGATCCGGGAAGACAGTGCCTTCCTGGCTGTACTATGTATGTAAAAGGGGCTTAATTTTACTTATTCATTATTAATAAACTTTCTCCCTATCTGGTACCTTGGCTTAGATGCTGAAGTCTTGTGTATATCCCTTAGATAACACTCTGGCATCCAGTCTGCTGGGGAAGCCTCTGCGTGGTTTTATCTTCCTTCTTGACATTTCCCCCAAGTGTGCGCTGGGCCACAGCAGCGTAAACAGAGGTGGGGCCAGGAAGTTCCAGGTGTGTGGACTGTTCTCTTAGGTGGATGGGGAGCTGCAAGAGTGGACACAAATAGCCAGTGAAGTCCGAGGATCCGGCTGTAAAGGGGCAAACTCATTCTTTTCTCTAGCTCTTTTCCAATACATATGGGCAGGAAGTAGATCCTTCCCCCTCTTCAGGGAACTCTATCATTTTCTAACAGAATATCGACATCTGATGTGTGCACACAAGGGGTAACCCCCCAGAAGCCAAGGGGCTCCTGGAACAGAGATGACGCATTGAGCAGCGTCTGTTTCTTATCGCTTGGAAAATAAAGCCACCAGACAAGTTTTAGGAATGAGTTCAGTGAGGAAATAAGCCAAAAGTTGTCTCCCTTTTGTCATGATGGGACTTGAAATAGGTGCATCTTCATTCTGGTATATGATTGTATTTCATTGTGTCTGCAGAAATTCAGTAGATCCTATCATTTACTGTTTTTTTTTTTTTGCATAGGCAGGCACCGGGAATCAAACCTGGGTTTCCTGCATAGCAGCTATCATGTACTTTTATCCTTCAGGAATTGAGGAAATTTTCCTGAATCCTTGTGATACTACCTAAACTCTGCCTTGCTCATGCATTTAGGAGCTCCTAGGAAACTGCCTTCTGCATGCCTTTTCATATCCAAAACCACCTTGTACTGGTTCCTGAAAAGCTATCGGTTGTGTGAGCAGGCCTTTTTATGGTTGAGATTGTCCCCAGGGAAACCCTTCTTGCAAGTCAGAACTTCCACAGGGACAGATTTTAGACCCTGGCATTCTTTGTCCCCATTTCCTTGTCCCCATGGAGCCTGCCATTCTCTCTCTTTCTCTCTTTGTTCCTCTCTGTCCCCACCATTAGGAAATTGTTATACCTAATACCAAAATGACACGGACACATAACCCCCCTGGCAAATATGAACCAGAGAAAAATAAGCAAAGGATTCAATGCAAAAAGAGCATTATTAGGAAGACAAGGAGAGAGGTTTTACATTGATTGAAGGGACGGTCTTTAATGAGATAGGTAATTTGATAGGATAGAATCAAACTGCAGAGAGCAAATTGTTGACAATACAAGGAGAAATTGAGAAACCTCTGAGTAGATTCGAATACAAGCCTTGATCTTGTAGATAAGCCTCATTTAGGCAACAAGAAGTTTGAATACTATGGTTAATAAGATTGTGGTGACAGATATGGGCTGCACTTTGTACTCTGCAAACAGCATACACATTCTAAAAGTACTTTTGGAATATTTAGAAAACTTAATCATCTGTTAAATCTAAAAAAGAGAGAGAGAGAGAAAAAAACCAACCAACAACAAACAAACCCCAAACACAAAACCTCAATACATTCCAAAACAGTAGACATTGAACTGCCCGTGATTTCTGGCTGTAAGTTAAGTGAACTGGAAATTAATTTTTAAAAGCTTAGCCCAACAAGCATGCAGAATAAACCCCTACCATTTGAGAATTTGGAAAATTCTCTCTTAAATAACTTTGGTGAAGGAGGAGTGCCTTTAATGATAATACAGAGAATTCAACTAAAGTGAGACAATGAGGAATGAAAATACCCTATGCTGGAGGAAGGAAATAATCAAGAAGCAGGAACTAATTGATTAGAAAGCAAATAGAACTGACAAATTCAAGAGCTGGGTCTTTTAGAGCTGCACTGCCCAATAGGTAGTAGCCATGTGGAGATTAAGTTAAAAATTCAGTCTCCCAGTAGAACTAGCCAAATTTCAAGTGCTAGATGGTCACATGTGGGTACTGACTAAGTACTAAGTGCTGGTGGAACTAGTCAAATTTCAAGTGCTTGGTGGTCACATGTGGGTACTGACTAAGTACTAAGTGCTGGGTAGTACAGATGCATCACAGAAAGTTTATCAGGCAACACTCTTTTAGAGGGAAGAATCAATAAAGTGTAATCCATAAAAAAAGGGAGAAGGACAAATACTGTATGTAAAATTGAGTTTGAAAATGGAGACATAACTTAAAATCCATACAAATGATAAAGATAGCTCAGCTAATGATTTCAGAAATAGCATTAAAATAACTTTACTGATTAGGTACTTATTTTCTTTAGAGGGCTTCCTTCTGCCGCAAATTAAGGCTCTGAATTTGCCTCTAATGACAGATATGCCTACATCTCGTACATTGTATTCTCCCACTATCAGTATTTCTAAATAGCCTTGTGAAATTTACATTGACTCCAAAAGCAGAAAATCTAGGTAGACTGAAACCCAACAACTTTAAACATCACTCCTATAGCTAATGACCTCAACTGTGTAGGAATTACACACCTATATGAGGAAAGCTTTTAAAATGTCAACAACAAACAGGGGAACTTGCTTCTTAGCAAGAGTGGGTTTTCAAGAGGAGGCTGGAATGGTTTGCTGTAAGACTTGGCAACCGCAAACACAACCAGTTGTATGCAGAAGCCGCAATTGCCAGTCCTTGCTTCCTGGACACCAGCCCCTTAATTTTAGCTTGCCCCTCACTGAGCACCCATCTTTCTTATCTGGTATTCCTCTCCTGAGTGTCAAGAGTGGGAACTTGGTCATCAACTAATGGATAAGTCCTGACAATTCCTCTCCCAGATTGCTTCAGAAGCCAGCCTCTTCTTCCTTCTTCCCTCTGCCTCTGCCTTCTTCATCATCCAGCATAGGGTGAGAAGGGGGACGTGGATCTGGTTGTGTCCTTTCTGCTTAAAGTCCTACTTTAGTTCCTCCCGCAGGGCAAAGTCCAAACCCCTGGCTCCCCACCCTTCCTCTCTGGCCTCATCACCCACTCCTCTCCCTCTGTACTTTGCCCTTCATCAACTCTGGACTGTTTATAGTTCCCTGATGATTCACACAATCGCACATACCGTTCCTCTGCTGCTGGGAGAAGCCACAGTCACCTAATCCCCTTCCCCCTTTTCCTGAGACGTTTACTGAACACCTACTATGTGCTAGGATCTGGGAAATGGTCATAAGATAGAGATGTTCCATCCCTTCATGGAGTTTGTCTTTTTTTGCGCTTCTTTGAGAGGCGTGGCGGTGTCTCCACTCATTTTTGCACCCCAGTGCCCACAGAAGGGCCAGGATAAGACACAGGTGAATAAAACCCACAGTGTTTTTCTCAACCATTCCCAGTTTCTCCCGGAGCCTGGGGCTCCATTCTGGCCCTGCCCCTTGCCAGCAGGGGTAAGCTGGTAAGAATTGGGCACTGAGCAAGTAAAATAGCCCCTCTGTGCCTCAGTTTCCCCATATGTAAAATGGGGCTGGTCGTTTGAATAATAGGGTTACTGAGGTGTTATTAAGAGATGGCTCGAACGTTCTATTCTGAAAAGGGAGTACACATTCTAAAGTTTATTCATGGGATGGTCGGTGGAGAGTTAATGAAATAAAGCCTGTTTGCTCCCTGGGTCTATTGGAATTGCAAAGACCTCTTGGATAGGCTGCTTTGAATGTCTTTAAATGGGTGGGGAACAGAGGCTGGATGGTACCCCCAAAAGTAGCCCGTGTATCTTAAGAATGCATTTATGAGTATGATTTTTGGTTTTCTGAGCGAGTGGGAGGGTCCCAGAGAGCGCTGCTCTAGGAGTTCAGAGACTTATCGCACGCTCCCCTCTTCCAGGAAATTTTGCTGTGTGACCCTAGCCAGCCGCTGCCCCTCTCTTGGCCTCTCACAGTCCCAGCACTGCCACGCGGTGGCCTGAGCTCCTGCCCGGCACAGCTCCGTGCGCCCAAGCTTCTTGGGATCGCTGCCTGGGTCTCTCTGGGTAGCTTGGTCTCTCTTTTACCCAAGTCCCATTCCTTCAGGCCCGGTCTGCATCCAGGAGAGGCCCACCTGGGCCCCCGGCGCTCGGCCCCAGAGCAAGTCGCGAAGCGAGCACCTCGCGCCTGGGGGCGGGGCCAGCGCCCCGGCAGCCCGCCCGCCCATTGGCTGAGCGCGAGGGCGGCGTTGCGGCCGCTGCCACTGTCCGGCCTGGATTTCACGGAGCGGGGCGCGCTACAGGCTCTTTGTAGTGCGCGGACGCCGCGGGTTCACTGGGGCAGGGCCTCGCGAGCCGTGGGCCCGCCCTCTTTGGCCCCGCGAATGTCTGGAACCCACCAATCCTGGGGCTGTCCTGGCGGGGCGGCCCCGTGGAACTCCGCCTCCTTCTTGGCGCGCGGGCACCGTATTCCTCAGAAGAGACTCCGCAGCTTGATTCCGAAGGCGTCGGGAAAGAGAATCTGGGAGTGCTTCTGGGAGCCACATCGCCGAGGAAAGGACAAGGCGAACTTCCCTCTTTCAAGTCCACGCGCTCCTGCGGCCCCGGGACTTGACCCACAGTGCTCTGCTTTCTTGGGGGCTGGCACAGAGGGGTCCGCAGGCGACCCAGCTGTCAGAAGTTCACTCCTTGCCTCCATCCGCCCTTAAATCATTTTACGGAGTTCAAAGGAGAGGAAATTCCTGCCAGCGTGGTGCCCTCTCCCTGGGCCCCTGGGACTGGAACCTCTGCTGTCCCGTGAAGGCGCGGGCGCGGGAGAAAGCCTTTGAGTGGAAACAAAGTAAATTACTTTAGGGAGTTTATAAAATTCACACTTGCAGAGAGAGAGAGAGCCGCTGCGCCCGGCTCTAAATGTGGCTGCAGCCCCATGACGCAACTGTTCCGTTTGGAAATTTCTGGAGAGCAGCGATTTTTGGGACAATAAATCTTGAGGGTTTTCTTTCTTTCTTTCTTTTTTAAATGGCAGGCTTTGGAACATTTGGAATGTAACGAAATGTTATTAACATATGTCTTGCAATGGAAACATTTCATAGTGCTTTTTACCATGTAGCTTCATTAAGAAAAAACCCAGAATGATTTGAATTTCAGAAAACAAAGGCAAAGAAAACTCTGAGTGCCTTTTTTTTGTGCATAGGTCAGTTATAATGGCGCTGCTTTCGTCTCTCCTACTGCTCTAGCTTTTTTTTTTTTTAACGTTTTATTGTGATGAATTATATACAACTCAAAATTTCCAGCTTTTACTGCTTTCATGTGTACAATCCAGTGCTAATAATTGCAATCACAAAATCCACACCATTTATTACCCCAACTTTTTTTTTAATCATCTCAAACAAACTTCACCCCTTAAGCAATCACCTCCCCTACCGCTCTTGATAACTTGTAACATATATCTGACTTTATGAAATTTGCTTCTTATAGGTTTTTTCATGTAAGCAAGATCATATAATATTTGTCTTGTTTTTTGTGTTTCTGGCTTTTATCACTCAGCACGGTATTGTCAAGTTTCGTCCATGTTGTCATGTGCATCAGAACTTCTTTCCTTTTTACACTGAGTAATATCCCCTTGTATGTCTTACCCCATTTTGTTTATTCACTCATCTGTTGATGGACATTTGGGTTGCTTCCGTCTCTTGGCAATTGTGAATAATGCTGCTATGAACATCGGTGTGCAAATATCAATTCAGGTCCCTGCTGTCAATCATTTGGGTAAATACCAGGCTGTGGGATTTCCAGGTCACATGATAATTCTACATTCAACTTTCTGAGGAACCACCAAACTGATTTCCACAGAGGCTACCCCATTTTTCCTTCCCACCAACAATGTATAAGAGTTTCCTGCTTAACTTTTACCCTTGGTTCTGACAAGTTGGTAACTTTTAATTTGAATATAATTTAAAAGCGCACAGAAAATCAACAAGATTTGTGCCTGGATTCAGCAATCGCTTACATTTTGCCCTATATGTTTTATCTCCTTAATTAATATGCATGCACACATTATGTACATGTGGATTTTTTTTTCTGAGCCATTTGAAATTAAATTGCCAACATAATGCCCCCTTACCCTTTATTTCTTCTGTATTCCCTGCAAGAGAATTCTCTTACACAACCACAGGACAATGATAAAAACCTTGAAATTGCCATCAATACAATACGTTTCTCTAATGCACAGTCTCTTATATAAATCTGATCAGTTGTCCCCATATGCTCTAGTTTGCTAGCTGCTGGAATGCAATATACCAGAAATGGAATGGCTTTTAAAGAGGGGAATTTAATAGGTGGCTGGTTTACAGTTCTAAGGCTGAGAAAATGTCCCAATTACAACAAGTCTATAGAAATGTCCAATCTAAGGCATCCAGGGAAAGATACCTTGGTTCAAGAAGGCTGATGAAGTTCAGGGTTTCTCTCTCAGGTGAGAAAGCACTTGACAAACACAATCAGAGTTTCTCTCTCATCTGGAAAGGCACATGGTGAACATGGTCAGGGTTCCTCCCTCCCCTGGAAGGGTACATGGCAAACACGGCGTCATCTGCTAGCTTCTTCTCCTGGCTTCCTGTTTCATGAAGCTTCCCGGGAGACATTTTCCTTCTTTATCTCCCAGGGTCGCTGGCTAGTGGACTCTGCTTCTCATGGCTATGTCGTTCTTCTCTGCTCTCTCTGAATCTCATTCTGCAAAATGTTTCCTCTTTTGTAGGACTCCAGAAATTTATCAAGACCCACCCAAATGGGTGGAGACATATCGTCATCTAATCCAGTTTAACAACCGCTCTTGATTAAATCACATCTCCAGGAAGATGATCTGATGACTGTTTCAAATGTACAGTATTGAATAGGGAGTATTCTGCCTTTATGAAATGGGATTTAGATTAAAATATGGCTTTTCTAGGAGACATACATCTTTTCAAACCAGCACACGGATTAAGAGGAGAATATGTCTTTTGTTGGGGTACATAATTCAGCCTACCATCCAGCCCAAGGAAGCTTGCAAATAAATGGAAAGTGAAAGGTTGGACAGAAAACCTGAGTTTTCCACGCAGGGAGTGCTGGTGCTTGTGGGATCTAGGGAGGAAATGATAGATGTCCCCTACAGACTCAGCATGGGCTTATCTTGGGCATGTGATGGCTCTAGGTGGCATTTCCTGAAAGGCTGCCATCTTCTCTGGCACAAACAGCCTCTCCTGGGGTGGCCCTGAGACCAGGACTGCTACTTGTCCCTGCCCGAAGCCAGAGTGGCAGCGACTGTCACTGAGACTCATTGGGTATCCTCAGGAGGGAAAAGGGAGAGGAAACTCAGCCCTGTCCTCCACTGGGTCTGTATTCTTAAGTCTTACCAAATGGATTTCATGATGTCTTCACTCCGTGGTCTGGAGATGGCTATGGTTTCGTTTTTTGTGCCTCGTTCACGTTTGTAGCAGTCCCTTTCTGATGCCTCCCTGCCCTGGGCTTCTGGTCTTCCCCTGCACACTTGATACCCCCAACAAGCTCAGAAGGATCAGTTTGGGGAAAGACTGGGTACAGGAACCTCCTCTTCCTGCGGAGAGTCTGAGGGCTGGGGTAGCTTCCGTCAGGTGCTATATCTGTTCAATAAGATAAAGTACTTGGAAGCAGGGTTGGGGGCACTGGAATTGGCTTAGAGTTATTTCAGTCTAATTTTTAAAAAGCTGAAAGTGTGGTTCTTGTGTAAAAGAAAAAAATGAAAGAATGTGTGTCAGAGCTGGATTTAACCCATTAGTGAGGGGACCTACAGGGTGGTAAAGTTGAA
This sequence comes from Myrmecophaga tridactyla, assembly GCA_004026745.1. Lineage (NCBI taxonomy): Eukaryota > Metazoa > Chordata > Mammalia > Pilosa > Myrmecophagidae > Myrmecophaga > Myrmecophaga tridactyla. The sequence goes on along the minus strand of PVIY010042529.1, from coordinate 3,523 downwards.
ATAAGATTGCAAAGTTAGAGCAAGACTGCTGAATGTTCCACAGGGCAATGAAACTGTAACCTTTGGCAGTTAGCTTTTTGTTTGGACAAGGATTCACAACGTATCTGTTTTGGTTTGTTAATGCTACCTGAATGCAATATACCAGAAATGGGTTGGCTTTTATAAAGGGAGTTTATTAAGTTACAAGTTTACAGTTCTAAAGCTGTAAAAATGTTCAAGCTAAGACTTCCAGGGAAAGACACCTTGACTCAAGAAAGGCGGAGGGGTCTGAAACATGTGGGAAGGCGTGTGGCTGGCATGTGCTGGCCCTTTGGCTTCTAGTTTCAAGCAGCTTCTGCTGGGATGTTTTCTTTCTGCATCTCCAAATGTTTGGGGTATTGGCTTTTTGGGCTCTGAACTCTCTCCAAAATATTTCCCCTTTAAAGACGTCCAGGAAACTAATCAAGACATGTTAAATGGGCACTGTCACAGTCCATCTAATCAAAAGGTCACACCCACAATGGAGTGGATTATATCTGCATGGAAACAGTCTAATCAAAGGGTTCCACCCTAAACGATATTAAATCAGGATTAAACAACATGGCTTTTCTGGGGGTACACAACAGTTTGAAATGAACACAGTATCCATCTGTCAGTTGACATCTGATCTCTGGAGTCTGGATGCTGATAGAAAATAGCACGTCATCGGCAGGTTCATTTCCCTAGACCCAGGATCGATTGGCAAACTGTGGCCTGGGCCAGGCAGACCAAATCTGGCCCTTCCCCTGTTTTTGTAAATAAAGTTTTATTGAACACAGCCGCAGCTATTTGTGTAGCTGCTTTCACACTGTAGCAATGGAGCTGTATTTGGCAGACATTTTTCAGCCTGCCAAGTCTGTTATTTCACTGTGGCCTTTTACGGAAACATTTGCCAACCCGTTTGTGAGAGTTCGATAATCCTCAGGTGGGTGTTTTAGACAGAGCTTCTTTGGGACATCAGAGGGCTCAGCGGGTAGCCTTTTGCCTTGTCTCCTAATATCGGATAACATAATGTCTCTTAGCACTGTCTAGACCAGAAGGCTTATGTGTTTGTGAAATTTTTGTTAGGCTTTTCCTGATGCCTCTTTTGCATAAAAGAGCTGACCCTCAGATGCAGTCCCAACCCAGGAAATAGGCCCTTTCCTGCCCACATGTGCTCTCCAAGAGGGCGGATCTTTGTGAGTCCCAGGGGATTTTGTCATCTGCCTTATTGCTTCTTCCGATTGAGTTTCAGTCTTCAGGTCCCTCTGCAGACAGGTCAGATGATAGTGATCAAATACCCCCAGTGGTTAAATTATACCAGGGTGCAGCGTGACCATGAAAGAACCCAGTGCTTTACCTCTGTAATCCCATTTAGTTCCTGGAGCAACCTTAAGTGAGAGATAGGAAATGTTATCAACTCTGTTTCATGGACAGGAAAACTAGGGCTACGGTTCATCCTTTTAAAGAAATCTTTATGCTGAGCCTGTTAGGAGGCAGGTGCTGTGTTCCCAAAGCTGAAGACACATCCCCACTCCCAGTAAGGGTGGACACTGTAGATGGCCTGGCTAGTCTTTGGACCCCAAAATAGAGAGACCCCAACATGGAGGTTCTCACTTTAGCATACACCCTAAGTTTGCATGTAATTTTTCCAGGGTTCTCATGGACCTCCTGTAACTGGAAATTCTTGGTATGAATTCTCGATCTGCTGGCTAATATTTGGAAACTGGGAGCTGCTTTCTCTTTATCTAATTGGACATGTTACTGAGCTCCCACTGAGTGCCAAACCCTGTTGTGAGTGCAGACATTGAAGGCGCAGGAGCAATGAATAGAGCAGACATGGCTTTGTCTGCTAGTGGGACAGTCAACAAGCACCCAAGGTCATATTTTTTCTTCTTTTTTTTTTTTTTCGTATGTGTAGGCCCCGGGAATTGAACCCAGGTCTCCAGCATGGCAGACGAGAACTCTGCCACTGAGCCACCATCACACCGCCCACTAAGAGTGATAAGAGCTGTAAGAAAAGTGTAGTAAGACAATGTGTTGGAATGTGATTTGAGGAGGAGGGTGTGGCTCACACTGGGCGTGGGGGTGGGGTCAGGGAAAATCTTTCTAAGAAGTTGAGACTGAAGGTCGAGATGGCAACAGTCATGGTGGGGGAATGGGATGAGAAGTGGAGTGCTCTAACCGCACAGGAGAGCAGGTGCAAAGGTGGGAGTGAGCCTGCATGTGCGAGGGGAGGAAAGTGGGCAGAGTGGCTGCTGTGTGGGACAGGGAAAAGGGCTCAGAGAGGCTGGCAGGGACCAGAGCTCATGGGGTGAGGGGTTTGGTTTTATTCTCAAAGCCTGAGCTGTCCGGGGTACAAGAGTCACCAGTCACAATGGCTATTAAAATTAAAGTTGAAATGAAAATAAGATTAAATGAGTGGGAATATTTGCTGCCACAGTCACAGGGCCCAGGGATGTGGAATGAATAACTCTGTCCAATTTCCAAGGAGTCAGAGAAGGAAGTGGCTTGGAAAACAGGCTTTGCGTGCAGCCTGGGTGGGGGGAAGCCATCTGTCCACCGAGGAAGGGAGAGCCATTAGAGTGGCCTTGACCAGATGCCAGGGGACCAAGTTAAGGGATAGTTAGGGAGCGGTAAGTAAGTAGCTTACTAACTCATTCTAGGATTTCTGTCCCATGTTGCTAGGAAGGTCCACACCCCTGGGAGTCATGTCCCACGTAGACAGGGGGAGGGTGGACCAATCCATTTTGTGGCAGGGGTGCATTGGCATGCCAGGAGCCAGCTTGTGAGAGCCAATGATGAGAGTTTCAGGAGATTCGCCACCTGGTTTTAAGCACAGCTGTTATTAAAAATTTCAATCATAGAGGCTTGCAATGAAACAAATTATATTAAAAGCAAAGTTAAGACATACCTGAAATTCACCACTTCCTCATTATCTTTGTTTTACTCTGGCTGCATTTTGCAATGAAATATGTTGCATGGACAGGCACTGGGAATCGAACCCGGGTCTCCGGCATGGCAGATGAGAACTCTGCCACTGAGCCACCCTCACACCGCCCGATGGCATATGCTTTTGAGGTTGTTCGCTACACTTGTATCCACGTGCAGAGATACTATTTAACCGTGTGTCACTGGCTGTCTTTTGCCAGCTCCCCGTTCAGTGACATGACGTGGGGAGCTTGAGCTCCGGCCACAGTGTGAGCATTTACACTATGGAAATTGGCTACCGCTACAACCGCTCCCCCTCTCCTGAGGCGGTTGCTAATTTACAAGCAGGAGACTGGTTCAGGGGCTTCAGTGAGTTAATAGATAGGCCTTGTGGATGTGTTCAGTGCGGTAGAAGCGGTGGCTCTCATTGTTACTATTTTGCTTGGCTTTCACTCCCTGGTCCAGTAGCATTTTGAGGACCACCTGGGAATATTCCAGGATTGCCATATGTACAGACGCAATCTGGGCCGGGCCATTGACCAGCTGTGTTTTTTTTTTTTCCCTCCCTCCCTCTCTCCCTGTCTCTTGCCATCTC
>PVIY010042528.1:0-20928 GCA_004026745.1 Myrmecophaga tridactyla | reverse complement strand
TCCCATCTGGGAAACCTTGGGTACCCTCTTAACCACTGGGGCCTCCTAAGAAAATAGACCAAGCCCTAGATTTTGAGGCTTGCCCACATGAGACTTGTTTCTGTAGGGGAGAAACTAAGGCTACCCATAACATGGTCTAAAAGTCGCTTCCAGGAAGCCTCTTTGTTGCTAAAATGTTGTCTCCCTCTCTCTAAGCTCAACTCTGCAAGGAGAATAATTACCCTTGCCCCTAAAGGGCATTTGACATTCAGTGGCGAAAATGTCTCTAACAATGTGGGGTATGGATCCCAGGGACGAGTCTGGTCTTGGCACTGTGGGATCAACACCACCTTGCAGTCCAAGAGGGGAAAAAGAAGTGTAACAAAATAAGGCTTCAGTGGCCAAGTGAGAGCAAATGAAGTCAAGAGGTTATTCTGGAGGCTATTCTTATGCAAGCTTCAGTTAGATAGGGCTAATTGCTCTGGTTTGCTAAACCAGTGTCACTCTTGTTGACTCTTAAGAACATCCAGGGCTAAAGCTGAGACTCTATAAAGGTTTTCATACATAAATTTGCCCTCTTGGGATCTATAATTCCCAGAGGGTTCCTAGGTCAGAGAAATCCTGAAACCCAGAGGGATCAGCCTCCCTAAGATTATCAATTAATCACATCTCCCTGTCCTTTAATGTTGACATCTTTTCTCAACGTGAAAAAGTCAGAAGGGACACTGCTCAAAGATCCCTATAGATTGAGAGAAGGATCAAAGGAGAAGGAGGAGGTATAACAGAGAAAATAGGATTTAACAAAGACGAATGATGGCTGATTCACTATATATTAATGTTCCTTCTAGTCTCCAATGTTTTGGAGCAGTCAGAAAGAAAAATCTTACATAGCATAATGGTAGCCCATGACAAACCCTGGGATCTGTTCGGTAACTACTTGTTGAAGTGCGCTTTGAAAATTAATGCTTTTTTCTTTCTTTACTTTATATATATGTTATATTTTACAATTTAAAAAACTTAGAAAATAAACAGAAAGATACGTACTGGGGGCAAAGAAAAATGAACAAAGTTCTGATACATGCAACAACACAGATAAACCTTGAAGACATTGTGTTGAATGAAATAAATTAGGCACAAAATAGATAAATATTGCATGAGCTCACTGATATGAAACATACAAGCAACTTCATACAGTCAGAATCTAGAATACAGGTTACAGTGGATGGAGAGGGGCAAGAATAGGGATTAATCAGTACAAGGTTTCTGTCAGGGGAGATGAAAAGGCTTTGGTAATTGATGGTGATGGTAAAACAACATTGTGAATGTAATTAATACCACTGAATTACATATTTGAATGGTTAAAGGTGGAAGTCTGAGGTTGTATATATGTTACTAGGATAAAATTAAAAAAAACAATCATAGGACTGTACAACACAAACAGTGAACCCTAACGTACACCATGGACCATAGTTAATAGAAGATTATAATATTTTTTAATCAAGTATAACAAAGTTACTACTCTAATGCAAAGTGTTAATAGGAAAACTGTGTTTGAGGGAAGGGTATATGCAAACTGTACTTTCTGCATGATTTTTCTGTAAACCTACAACTTCTCTAAAAAAAAAAATTGCAGATATTCTCACAAGCAGTGGGGACAACCAAAGCAACAGGCCAACCCCTCAATCTTGGGGTTTGTTCATATGAAACTTATCCCTGCAAAGGACAGATTAAGCCTACTTAAAATGGGCCTAAGAGTCACCCCAAAGAACCTCTTTTGTTGCTCAGATGTGGCCTCTCTCTCTCAGCCAACACAACAAGCAAACTCATTGCCCTTCCCCTCTCTATGTGGGACATGACTCCCTGGGATGTAAACCTTCCTGGCAACACGGGACAGAAATCCTAGAATGAGCTGGTACTCAGCAACAAGGGATTGAGAAAATCTTCTAGAACAAAAAGGGGAAGAGAGAAATGAGGCAAAATAAAGTGTAAAAAAAAAAAACAATTGTCTTGTCCAACAAAAAAAGTGCCAAAGCACTTGCTATGTACAGGGCACTGGGTGATTTGAAGCACTGGAAAACAACAATAACAAAATCAGTCTCTGTCTCTGTGCTGGTTTGAAAGGATGTATGTCCCCTAGAAAAGACATGTTTTAATCTAAATCCCATTTCATAAAGGCAGAATAATCACTATTCAATACTGTATATTTGAAACTGTAATCAGATCATGTCCCTGGAGATGTGATTTAGTCAAGGGTGGCTGTTAAACTGGATTAGGTGACAACATGTCTCCACCCATTTGGGTGGGTCTTGATAAGTTTCTGGAGTCCTATAAAAGAGGAAACATTTTGGAGAATGAAAGAGATTCAGAGAGAGCAGAGCAGAGTGACAAAGCCACATGAAGCAGAGTCTACCAGCCAGCGACCTTTGGAGATGAAGAAGGAAAATGCCTCCAGGGAGCTTCATGAAACAGGAAGCCAGGAGAAGAACCTAGCAGAGGATGCAGTGCTCACCATGTGCCCTTCCAGATGAGAGAGGAACCCTGACTGTGTTCACCATGTGCCTTTCCAGATGAGAGAGAAACTCTGACTGTGTTTGCCATGTGCCCTTCCACTTGAGAGAGAAACCCTGAACTTCATCAGCCTTCCTGAACCAAGGTATCTTTCCCTGGATGCCTTAGATTGGATATTTCTATAGACTTGTTTTAACTGGGACATTTTCTTGGCCTTGGAACTGTAAACTAGCATCTGATTAAATTCCCCTTTTTAAAAGCCATTCTGTTTCTGGTATATTGCATTCTGGCAGCTAGCAAACTAGAACACAGTCTCTTAGAGACTTTTAGTGAATTTTAAAGAACAGGAGAGGCCCATAAACAGAAAAACAAAGGGCAACAGTTGTGGATGATATAACTCAAAGGCCTCTCTGATCTCTGAAGCTGACAGAGGTCAGAAGTGACCTTCTACTGGGGTGCTTGATGTGGCCCCAGAATGAGGATAAAACTTAAGCAAGCAAAAATGGGAAGGCAAAGATAGGTGGTGTCCTACAAAATCAAGCATGATCAGGAGCTGCGTTGGGTATGTTGAGTTCACTGAATAAAGAGTAAAAGAGCTTGGTTATAATGAAAGGTTCATGTAGAGAACAGAGGGAAGTAAAAACAGCAGGTGAACCAAGATGTGGATGACTCTGAATGCCAGGAATTTGGACTCTATTAAACAACAATTAGCAATAGAAGTTTCCGTGGGTGTGTTAAGGTGGGGGAGATGGGTACGAAGGTATACAAAGCAGTGCTGTAAAACAGTTTGGGAGCAAGGCATATACAGAAAGACTATGCTGCAAGGGAAGACACTGGAGGAGAATTAAAATTAGACCAAGGGTACAGTAATGAGGGAACAGTTGTAAGGCAGGCGCAGGAACAACATGGGAAAGGTAGGGACTAACATGTGAAAGATTCCATAGTTCTTCAACTCTAAACTGTATGTATCTTACAAATAATGTATATATATATATATATATAACACACTGCTTCTTTTTCTTCACATTGAAATAAGCTGTTATAAAATTGCTCATCATAATCAATGGCCTCTTAGAATCAATAAGTGCTGTACTTTGAAGAACCAAACGGCTGGGAGAGGGGTACAGTAGAGACTCAGATTAAAGGTTCCTGCTCCAGACAGAGCCACAGACTGAGTCAGGATGGTGGGTGAAGGATGTGCTCTGGGTAGATGGACTGAACAGAAGAAAGGTAGGATATCCAGGTGCAAGGGAAAATTAGAAATGCAGGACTAGAGCTCTGGGGTTGGGGTTGACCACAGAGCAGGAGAGTGAAGTTTCAGTTACTAAGTATCTTAAGATCCTAGGCACATACACACACACAAATATTCACAAATATCACACACTAAAAACAAACCTGTATATGCATTATATATAGAAAACTTGTTGGGGAAAAAAAAATAATAGCAACTTACTGAAACTCACAAAATATGCCTCTGAAATCACTGATCTCATGTGTTTTCCTCCCTCTGCCAACTATTCCACTGTACTTTCCAAGATGGCTACTTGGCCCTAAAAGTATTTTAGCATGTCCAGCCCTGTAGTACTTTTCAAGTCATTAAGCCAGTAAAGAGTTTTAAGATTATCTCCAGAAAAAATATGTGCAAACACAGTGCTATTCTTTGATAAATACTGGTGTATAAAGGTTTTTAAGCCTAGCACTTACTCTTCTATAATGGCTTCACGCTTCAAAAAATGAACACTATGAGACTTTGGTTCAGTGAGCTCACCTATATTTATACAGAGAACTAGGGTAGGATGAAACAAAATCTACGTTAACCACCTAATAACATTATATCCCAAAGTGCGTGACGTCCCTGTAATAAGAACACTTACAAAAGCACAGTGTTGTACCAATATAATAAAAAACCAAGAACAAATAACCTAAGATATACCAGTTGTTTTAAACCACACTAATTTTCTACTCCTTCCCAACTAAACATGAATGAAATTCTCAAATAAATTTACTTTAAAATTAGCATATGCAAATATATAACTATTCTTCATAAGAAATAAAACTTTGGCTCTTTTGAAAATTTTTCTAAAGAAATAAATATGGGAAAGGTAGGGACTGTTGTCTTCAATTCTAAATTGCACGAATAAAAAGTCAACTACAGGTAATTCTCAATTACTAAGCATATTGTACCCTAAAGACACATTTAAATTAGTTGTTTCCCACAAAGACAATATTTTAAATGGTTGTTGGACATCTAAATGTACAATCCACAAGACTGATTTCCCAAAACAGAGGTAAATTTATGCAAATGTAATGAAAAATACTAGAATACATTTCATAAGTGTGAATATTAAAACACTGATCAGAAACGTCAGTACTTTAAAGAAAAAAAAAGGTTTAATTAGAAAGAATGAATAATGAGTGGAATTTGTAGTGAAGCTTTAGGAAAGGGGCTGTTTGTTTTCATCAGTACATCTAGTGCCTGGCACAAGAACTATTTATCAAATAGAGGATTGAAGAAGAAGACCTATAGGCATTTTTAAGGGTTTCCATAGTTTAATGCTTACCATTTTCTTTCATAGATATTTCAATTAGAATATCTGTACATCAACTGTGATCAGGGTTGTCTGGGGCACTTACAAACATGTAGGAAGAAGAATATGGAAATAAAAATGGAACAGAGCAATCAGGAAAACTGACTTTCAAAAACGCTGTAATCGCCCTCTCTTTCCCCTCATCTGCCATCATTGTGTGCACATTTGACTGTTAGCTTTGCCATGTCTTCTCATAAGACTTTTAGAATCAAGCGATTTCTGGCCAAGAAACAAAAACAGAATCATCCCATTCCTCAATGAATTTGAATAAAAACTGGCAATAAAATCAGGTACAACTCTAAGAGGAGACTCTGAAGAAGAACCAAGCTAGCTCTGTAAGGAATCATGGAATCATACATGATGGCACACTGATGGTACTGATGCTGTACCGAGTTCACTAGCACATTCAAACTGAGAATGTCACCCTTTCTGAGAAGTTTTTCCTTGTTTTTATGCTTCTCATAAACAAGTTGGTTCAGTAATAAATGTGTGAGACCTTTTGTTTGAAAAAAAAAAATACTGTAATCACAGTAACCAATGTAAACACTTTGAGCGCTGTAAAGTCGACCAAAATAATGAAGCAGCAACAAGAAACTTAAGAACCATGAAGTAGGAGCTTCTGTTGAGGACACAAAAGGCTTAAGGCCAATCTGTCACCTTTTTCTTGCTGTTTTGAAATTGTTTTCGTTCGGAAATATTTGTATGACATTAACTTATATTAAAACCAACCTGGTCTGTAGTAGAAGCAGGTTTGGGTCTGGGAGGAACCAAACAATAAGACATTAATAGTTTTTTCAGGGAGACTTTGAACAAGAATTATGATGATGACAGCAGATGTTGACTGAGGCTAACTAGGTACCAGGCACTGTGCTAGGCACTTTATACACAGTCTCTTTTAGTCTTGCTAACAATTGTATAATGTACATATAGTTATTGTGCCACTTTACAGATGATGAACTTGAGGCAGAGGCTCAGTAAATTGCCCAAAGTTAGGTAGCTAATAGGAGGCAAACGTGAGGTTATGAACCCCAGCAGCCTACCTCAAGCACTTAACCTGATTCATATGGTCTCTACTCACGGTCAACCTATTTTTTTGTTTCTCTTATGGGAAATATACCAGGGTTTTCAGTCTAGGGAGACTGAATATATGATGAAATATTTCATGGAAAAAGGAGTCACTGGAAAAAGTAAAATGAAGGAGGAAAAATGGAAGGAGAATAAAGTCATAAATTCAATTTTAGAATTTCTTTCCAGTTTTCAACTTCTAAATCTACAAACATGCTGAATACTTCAAATAAGAAATATCTGTTATTCTACTCACCTCATTTAAGGTACTTTCCACCAAGATAAATAAATAAACCTGACTTCAAGTTTTAGTTCTCAAAGGACTCAATGTGTAGGGTAAAACCTGCTCAAGAGCCAACCGTCAAGACCTTTCCAGAAACCATGGACTTCATAACATTTTTCAAAAGCAAGTCTCTAAGAAATGGACAGCACAATACTATCTAACTGTAATACAGTTATGTTGAAACACTAAATGAAGCTGAATGTAAGAATGATAGAGGGAGGAGGGCTGGAGGCATAAATGAAATCACAAAGAAAAACAGACGATAAAGATTGAGATGGTATAATCTAGGAATGCCTGGAGTGTATAATGATAGTGACTAAATGTACAAATTTAAAAAATGTTTTTGCATGAGGAAGAACAAAGGAATATCATTACTGCAGGGTGCTGAAAATTGATGGTAATTAATATTTTATAATTTCAACTTCTGTGTGAGACTAAAGCAAAAAATGTTTATTTGGTACAAAATTTATATTTTGACTAGTGCATGTCCTAATATAACTTATGTAGATAGTTGGTTGAACAACATAAGTACATGGAACCTTGAGTAGGACATGAGATTTTGTTGGTCTGTCCAGAGTGATGCCCCGATGAATCCCAGAGTGATTTGATCAGTGAGTGGAAAAGTATTTGCAAAGTCCCCTTCGGGGAATGGTGAGAACGGGGGGAAATTCAACCCCCTCTAGTTGAATTCTTGATATTCTCACAAGCAGTGTGGACAACCAAAGCTATAGGCTGAGCCCCGAGTCTTGGGGTTTGTTCATATGAAACTTAACCTCACAAAGGACAGGTCAAGCCTACTTAAAATTAGACCTAAGAGTCACCCCCAAGAGAGTCTCTTTTTTGCGCAGATGTGGCCTCTCTCTCCAGCCAACACAACAAGCAAACTCACCACCCTCCCCCTGTCTACATGGGACATGACTCCCAGGAGTGTAGACCTTCCTGGCAATGTGGGACGGAAATCCTAGAATGAGCTGAGACTCAGCATCAAGGGACTGAGAAAACCTTCTCGACCAAAAGGGGGAAGAGTAAAAGGAGACAAAATGTCAATGGCTGAGAGATTCCAGAGTGGAGAGGCTATCCTGGAGGTTATTCTTATGCATTAAGTAGATATCACCTTGTTATTCAAGATGTAATGGAGAGGCTGGAGAGAACTGCCTGAAAATGTAGAGCTGTGTTCCAGTAGCCATGTTTCTTGAAGATGATTGTATAATGATATAGCTTTCACAATGTGACTGTGTGACAGTGAAAACCTTGTGTCTGATGCTCCTTTTATCTACCTTGTCAACAGATGAGTAGAACATATGGAATAAAGTTAAATAATAAGGGGAACAAATGTTAAAATAAATTTAGTTTGAAATGCTAGTGATCAATGAAAGGGAGGGGTAAGGGGTATGGTATGTATAATTTTTTTTTTCCGTTTTCATTTTATTTCATTTCTTTTTATGTTATCTTTTATTTCTTTTTCTGAATTGATGCGAATGTTCTAAGAAATGATCATGATGATGAATATGCAACTATGTGATGATACTGTGAATTACTGATTATATATGTAGAACAGAATGATTATATATTAAGAATGTTTGTATTCCTTTGTTGTCACATTTTTTTTAATTTAAAATTAATTAAAAAAAAAAGCAAGTCTCTAGACAGGCTTCACTTGAGTTAGCATATAATTTTCTTTTACTAAATTGATGAATGTTATTAGTTTCCACAAATTTCAAGTTTAAATATTGCTACTCTAAAGTCAATTCTCGTCCCCTTTCTCATGTAATCCTTCATTCCTTAGATGACTACTTTTCACTTTCATCTATCAGAGTATCAGAATTCACACCATCTAACTATAAAAAGAAAAAAAAAAGAGGCAAAATTTCCAAGCTGAAAACAATACACGAGGGGTACAAGGGTAGTTCAGTGGTAGAATTCTTGCCTGCCATGCAGGCGACCCGGGTTCGATTCCCAGCCCATGCACTTCCCCCAAAAAACAAACAAGCAAAACAAACCAAAAAACCAAACACACAAAAATTCAACAAATGGTGCTACAGTAACCAGATACTCTTATGGAAAAATAATGAAATGTGACCCTGCCATACAGCATACCAAAAAAAAAAGTAAAAACAATGTGAGAAGTTAATGTGCTTAGCTGCCCTCCTTCTTCCCCTTTTGTTCTAGCCAGAAAAATTTAACCATTAAGATAATTATTTAGTATAGTTATGAGAAGAAAGGGATTACAAAATTAATTATTCAAAGTTATGGGCTAATTAAAGTGAAGTGACAGAGTGAGGTATTTGAGGTTTCATCTTAGAATATACCAAATTTCCTAGTTCTATAGAAAAAAAAGTATTAGGAAATATTATTGGGGAAAAAAACTTTTCTTTAAAATAAGATATATCGTGAAAACTTTTAAGGAAAATGATTACACTGACTAAGCCAACTCATCACTTTAATACACCACTTACTAAATAATAGTTAAATGTCGGTATAATTTGTTTTTTCAGTGCTTATAGAACAATTACGCTTTATAAATGAGTCTATATAAGAAAGGCATATGCTACCAAAAAAACGCACTGTTTTATGTATGCAGGCCCAAATTTAAATAAACCTCCTGTGAGATTACAATATTCTCTAATCACAGACAACACAGTTGATTACAGTCTATATACATAATCAGGGTCTTCAAAAACACACACATCAGTCAGACACTATTATTATTTTTGTCCAGTATTACAACAACGACCATATGCTCAGAACTGATAACAGTCAAGTTTATCAATCTACCTCTTACTCGCATTCTGCAAAACCATAGCCCAGTGGGTAAGAAGGCAGGCCGGACATTAGAGAAATATTACAAATCAAAACCTCAATGAAAAACTACTTCATAACCACGAGAATAAAATAAAACAAGAAATAAGTGTTGGTGGGGATATGGAGAAACAGAATCCCTGTGCACAGTTGCTAGGAATGTAAAATGATGCAGCTGCTGTGGCAGTGTGGCAGTTCCTCAGAAAGTTGAAAATAGAATTACCATGCAGTTAAACGCACTTTTAGGTATATACCCCAAAGAACTGAAAGCAGGGACTCAACAAGTAATTTGCACACTGATGTTCCCAGGAGCATTATTCACAAAAGCCAAAAGGTGAAGCTACCCAAATGTCCATCAAAGAATGAACAGATAAACAAAATGTGGTCTATACATATTACATCATATTATTAAGCCATAAAAGGAACGAAGTTCTGACACATGCTACAAAGATGGATAAACCTCGAAGATATACCATGTTGAGTGGAGTAAGCCAGATACAAAAGGAAAAATATTGTATAATCTTACTGATATGAAATAACAAGACTACACAAATTCACAGAGACAGTAAGTAGATAGGTTACCAGGGATAGGAGTGAGGAGAAATAGGTTATCTACTTTTTAATATGTTCAGAACTTTTGTTTGGGGTAATAAGTTTTGGTGATAGATAGTAATAAGAGTAACACAACACTGTGAATGTAATTAATACCAGAAAATTGTACATTTAAAAGTGGTTAAAATGAGAAATTTTATATTGCAGATACATATATATATATATATATATATATAAAGGTAAAGGCAGGCTAGAATCAGACAAGCTTTGATGTGAATATGGTTCTATTATACTAAATATGTGATCCTGGGCAAACTTACCTAAGAAGTAACCTAATCTGATCCTATTTTCTCTAATGTAAAGTCTTTACCTTTTAGGTTGATAAGAAGTTTAATTCTAAGAATAGGAGTTAAAATTCATCAAGCTTTACGAGATAACCAAGCACTGTTTTAAGTGTTTTACATAGTACCTATTTATAAGTTATTCCATAAGACAGAATACTATTCTCCTCATTTTACAAATGTGAAAGCTAAAGCACTGAAAGAAGTGAAGGTAACTGCTAAATCCACAAAGCTAGTAAGGTGAAGAGCCAGGACTTAAACTCACTTGAATCCTACCTTTTAACTCCTACCTCTACTTCCTCTAATTGAAATAATATATGCAAAGATCTCAGCACAGTGTTTGGGCCACAGCAAATATTCAATACAAATGGATAATTGTGATCACAGAAAACTAGAGCCTCAGACTTCTCTCTATTCATGGGTCACTCCAGTTAGGGCCCCACAGATGCCAGAACAGTTTCATCTAGACAGGAAGGTTAGAAGGAAGAAAGGTTTCAAGAGGCAGCTTTAGTATTCAAACATCTGTTTTCAATGTGTAACTTCAGTGAGACATCACAAACTGGTTGGAAAAGTAGTTTTAGTGCTAAAAAATTATAAAGAAAAGCAAAATAAATTTAAGGTATAGGTAATGAGCAAAGTAAGGACAAAAAAATGAATACACAAAAAAAGAAATAATTATGCCTGCCCTATTGCAATGCCCTCTGCATCCAACCTAAGCTAAGGCTATCTCAAAGCCGTAAAAACTCTATCAACATTGACACTCTACTGCAGGGAAATCTAAACCTGAATAAAACAAGTGGCTCAGGAACCAGCCTTTACCATACTGGAAACTTTACCATACCTGGAAACTTCCCTAGACCCTTTCAAAAGAACCTAAACTAACCTCATTTTATAAACAGGAAACTAAAGCCCAAAGTGGCTAAGTGACAGCTTAAAGTCAAGCACCTAGTATTAAAACCAGGACAAAAGAACACATTTTCCTGAGCTATGTTCAATAATTTATCTTCTCGCTAATTAAACATATAGTGAAGTGGGAAGCTTTTTAAAAAGTACCCTGACAGACTGAAATACTGGTGGTCAATGAGAGCAAGGGGTAAGGAGTATGGGATGTGTGAGTTTTTTCTTTTTTCTTTCTTCTTTCTTTTTCTGGAATGATGCAAATGTTCTAAAAATGATCATGGTGATGAATACACAACTATGTTATGATTTTGTGAGCCATTAATTGTACACCATGAAAGAGAGGTACGTGTGTGAAGACTTCTCAATGAAAATATTTTTTAAAAAAAGCACCCTTAGTTTTAGTAATGGATGGTGGTGATGGTAGTACACATTTTGATTGAATTTATAAAACACCACTGAACTGAATACCTGAAAGTGGCTAAAATGATTAATCTCAGGTTGCTATGTATGTTACCAGAATAGGACTATACAACACAAACTAATATAAACTATGGAATATAATTAGTAATATAGTTATAATAATAATGTTTTATCAATTTTAACAAGGGTACTACACTAATGCAAAATGTTAGTAGGGAAAACTGGGTGGGGGATGGTGATGGAAACTGTACTTTCTGCATAATTTCTCTGTAAACAAACAAATATCCTAATAAAAACTTGATTTTTTTAAAAAGCACCCTGCCTCAACCAATGCCTAGCAGCAAGATGACTTGCTGACCAATTCTGCTCAAATTTCCTCCTGAGGAAGAACAAAGAAAAAAACAATAAAATAAAACTTCCTCCTGAGGAAAATGACTATTTCTTATTTATCACTGAGACTCCTGGTGCCTTTATTGTTTGAATACACTAATTTTTTGAAAGAACTAATTTAAGACTCCAGCCATCCCCCCTCAAACCTTAAAGTTACAAATAAACCCCAAACCATTAAAGAAACTTCACATATTTACCCTTAAGATCTTTCACCTCTGTAAATGTCTGGCCCATCAGGAATATTTTTATTTCATAAAATTCTTTAATAAAACTTCCACTACAGTCTAGAAAGCCTACTGAATATAACTGCAATCATATATAATTAAAAATTCAAGGGCAAGCATAAAAAGGTGATTCCTACATTTAAGACAACACCTCTGGCTTTCTGCTTATTGAACTCTTCTTGTCCCTGCCTAACCAATTCAGATACTCTTGGTACTAACATTCTCCTACATGAAGCCTGAAAAATCACAAGAATTTCATCACCTGTACCAAAAACCAAATAGCATCAAGAACTATTAGACTTCATGGTCTATGTCTCTTACTCTTGCAGCTTAGTAGAGTATTTTCTCCTAGCAACATCTGAAGGATCTGGGCCAAGATTCAGAGGGAGGAGACCCTGACCGATTAGAGAGAGAAAATAGCCACAGGAAACTCCCCATAATGAAAAAATAAAATGAGTTATACTTAACCATCAATTGACTACCACAACCATGTGCTTTCAAGTCCCACTTCCAATATTTCATAGTCACTGAAAAGTCAAATAAAGCAGCACTGTAGAACATAACACACTAGCTAAAATCACATTTGAGAATTTGAAGAGTGGAGGCTGCAGATTCAAATATAACAACTAGGGCAGGCCACGGTGTCTCAGCAGGCAGAGTTCTCGCCTGCCATGCCAGAGACCCGGGTTCGATTCCCGGTGCCCACCCATACAGAAGAAAAAAAAACAAATATAACAACTATTACAGCCGACAGAACAAACATCCTACCCCACTCTTTTCCCTCCTACACATGAGCATACGCACACGCACATACACACACAGACCTGTAATCACATGACTAGAGTGTTTGTCCAAGTTGGCCTCATTTTTTTTCAAGTTGGTCTCACTTTAATAAGGAGGGAACATGCCCAGATTTCATGTCTGTGAAATATATGGCAGACTGGACATTCTATAATGTTAAAAGGTAAGCAGAGAAGCCAGCACATTAATTAAATTATAAGGAAGGCTGTCATCCTGTCACCTCTCCATGTTTTTCCTTAACAGAAACATTAACCTAAAATTAAAAGCATGCATTTATCTTTTTTCCCCATACTTACTTACCTCTTTTTTTTTAGTGATATGAAAAAAAAAAAAAAACGGCCTAAGTTTATTTGCCTACAGGATTGAAGAAAATTATTCCTAACAGTTTCCAGCTTTCAAATCTTTCATCCTAACTTTCAAAAATCTCATGAAATTCACTTATCTTCGTTAGTCTTTAACTGTGTTTTACAGTAAAACATATATTACAAAACACTACTGTTGTTATGGGAGCATATTTTGATAAGACCAGGTATCAAGCTACAATGCTGACGTATCCCCTAAGTCCTTAATATGTAATAGTCAGTCTTACAATGCCTTTTGTCACTGCAGTCAAGACACAAAGGCAGAACAACTCTCTCCACAATAGCCATGTGATGTGCTTCTCTGAGCCTGTTTCTACTACTTGTTTGTACCTACCTAATCTCAGGTCATGGCTCACAACCACCCAACCAAAGACCGACATCTTATAGCTCCTAAGACCTGTTGTTTCTCCAATGTTTATAGTTGGGTCTTCAGTAGGGCTCTGGAGTTTTAATCTTGATGTTTCAGCTTGCTAAAGCTGCCAAAATTAAATATACCAGAAATGGTTTGGCTTTAACAATGGAGATTAATTAAGATACAAGTTACAATTCTAAGGCCATGGAAATGCCCAAATTAAGGCATCAATAAGAGGTACCTCCACTAAGAAAAGCCAATGGCATCTGGGGTTCTTATGTCACACGGTAAAATGTCTGCTGGTCCTTCACTTCAGGGTTTCATTGCTTTTAGGTTCTGTGTGTCCTTGCTTGCTTCTCCAGAGACACCTCTCTGAGCTCTCTGTGTCCTGTGGGTGTTCTCCTAGCATCTCTGGGACATTTCTCTCTCTCTGCATCCTAGAGTTCATCTCTCTGCTCTCTGTATTTTCTTTTATCCTCTTCATAGAGGACTCCAGAACTGGGTGGGTCACATCTCCATGAAAACAACTAAATTAAAAGGTCCCACCCACAAAAGGTCTGCACCCAAAAGGATTAAAAGAACACAGCCTTTTCTGAGGTACATAACGGATTCAAACCAGCACACTTGGTTTTATGTAAAAAATATTAAGACTGTAACTGGAGAAGGGGTAGTAACCAAACATTCCTCTTAGAGGAATCTGCCTTATATTAAAGAACCCCAGAAATCAGGGTCTGCTGCATCTGAACCACTTGATGGCATAAATGAAAACAGTGGTTAGGTTCTTTTATCTATCATAAACTTCACCTTTTACTCCTTACTAAACTGCACAATCTTTCTTCTAAAACACGCCATACAGACACTCTAACCCCCTTGGTGTCTATCATAATTAACTTAAGACCATTACTGAACTGACCAAAAATTTTAAATATTATACTCTCCCAATCCACAACAATGGAGGATAAACATCCTTTTTTTTTATTGTAGTAACATATACAACACAAAATTCCCCATTATAACCATTTTAAAATACAAAACTCAGTGGTATTAACTACATTCAAAATGCTGTGCTACCATCACCACCACACATTATCTAAATTTTTATTTCACCCCTAAAACAATAGAACTATTCTAATGTCTTCAGGGGAACAATGTAGCCCTGCAAGGGAAAAAACTTCTACTTCAGAAAAATAAGTATAGAATACCATTTATCGGGCTGTGGTGGCTCAGCAGGCAGAGTTCTCGCCTGCCATGCCGGAGACCCAGGTTTGATTCCCGGTGCCTGCCCATGCGAAAAAAAAAAAAAAGAAGAAGAAGAATACCATTTATCTTGGGTATATGTTATTTTTCACAAAAAGAAAAAAAAAAGTTGATTGCGATGATAAATACACAGATATACAATGATATTGTGAACCATTGCTGTACACTTTGGATGATTACATAGTATGTGAATATATGATATATATCAATAAAAATAATTTTAAAAAACTAAAAAAAAAAAAAGAAAGAAAATGCCATTTATCTCAAAAGATAGTATTAATAGCCAAAACCATCTTAAAAAAGAACAAACTTGGGGAATTCACCAATTTCAAAACGTACTATTAAGCTAAAATAGTCAAAACAATGTGGTATTGGCACAAGAACAGACATATAGATGAATGGAATAGAAAGGAAGAAGTAAAACTCTAACTGTTTGCAGATGATATCCTATATTTTGAAAATCTCGAAAAATCTACAGCAAAGCTACTAGAGCTAATAAATGAGTATAACCAAGTGGCAGGGTACAAGATCAATGCTCAAAAATCAATAGTGTTTCTAAACACAAGTGATGAGCAATCTGAAGAGGAAATCAAGGAAAAAAATACATTTATAATAGCAACTGAAAGAATTAAATATTTAGGAATAAATTTAAGTAAGGATACAAAAGATCTATATGCAGGAAACTATAAAAAATTGCTAAAAGAAGTAATGGAAGACCTAAATAAATGGAAGGGCATACCGTGTACATGAACTGGAAGACTAAATATAGTTAAGGTGCCAATTCTACCCAAATTGATTTATATATTCAATGCAATACCAATTAAAGTCCATAACTTATTTTGCAGAAATAGAAAAACCAATAATCAAATTTATTTGGAAGGGCAGGGTGCCCTGAATAGCTAATATACTGAGAAAGAAAGATGAAGTTGGAAGTCTCAAACTATCTGACTTTAGAGCATATTATGAAGCTACTCTGCTCAAGACAGCATGGTACTGGCATAAAGACAGATATACTGTCCAATGGAATCAGATAGAGTGTTCAGATATAGACCCTCTCATCTATTGACAACTGATCTTTGATAAGGCAGTCAAGCCAACTCACCTGGGACAGAACAGTTTCTTCAATAAATGGTGCTTGGAGAACTGGTTATCCCCATGCAAAAGAATGAAAGAGGATCCATATCTCACACCTTATACAAAAATTAAATCAAAAGGGATCAAAGACCTAAACATTAGATTTAAGACCATAAAACTTTTAGAAGAAAATGTAGAGAAATATCTTAAAAGCTTATAATAGGAAGCGGCTTCCTAGATCTTACACCCAAAGCATGAGCACTGAAAAAATAAATAAATAAATGGGATCAAAATTAAACACATTCATGCAAGAACTTTGTCAGGAAAGTAAAAAGGCAGCCTATGCAATGGGAGACAATATTTGGAAACCACATATCAGATAAGGATTGAGTATCCAGAATATAAAAAGAGATTATTCAACTCAACAAGAAAAAGACAAACAACCCAATTAAAATATGAACAAAAGACATCAACAGACACTTCTCAGAAAAGGAAATATGAATGGCTACAAGGCACATGAAAAGATGTTCACCATCACTGGCTTTTAGGGAAATGCAAATCAAAACCACAATGAGGTATCATCTCATACCCACTAGAATGGCCATTATAAAAAAAAAAAAAAAAATTACAAGTGCTGGAGAGGATGTAGAGAAAGAGATACACTTATGCACTGCTGGTGGGCATGTAAAATGGTACAACCATTCTGGAAGGCAATTTGGCAGTTCCTCAGGAGGCTAAGTATAGAAATGCCATACAATCCAGCAATCCTATCACTAGGTATATATTCAGAGGAACTGAAGGATACAAACGGACATTTGCACACCGATGTTTACAGCAGCATTATTTACGACTGCCAAGAGATGGAAACAGCCCAAATGTCCATCAATGGACAAGTGGCTAAATAAGCTGTGGTATATACATATGGTGGAAAATTACATAGCTATAAGACAGAATAAAGTCATGCAGCATGTAACAATGTGGCTGAACCCTGAGGACATTATGCTGGGTGAAATCAGCCAGAAACAAAAGGACAGATACTATATGGTCTCACTAATGAACTAATATTAACAAGTGAACTTTGAAAGTTGAAGTTAAGAACACAGATTATATAAATTGAGTAGATTGAAATACTAGCAATCAATGAAAGGGATATAAGAAAAAAATTGGGGGAACAAAGGTTAAAATATATTGGGTAGATGGAAATACTAGTGGTCAGTGAGAGGGAGGGGAAAGGGACATGGTACATATGAGACTTTTCTTTTTTTCTTTTTCAAATGTTCTAAAAAAGGGTCATAGCGTTGAATACACAACAATGTGATAATACTGTGAGCCACTGATTTTACACCATGTATAGAATGTATGCGTGTGAAGATTTTTCAATAAAAATATTTTTAAAAGATCATGATGATGACATTGTGAGCCACTGATTGTACACCACGTATGGACTATGTGTGATTTGTCAATAAAAATATTAAAAAGAAAAAAAAAGACGTCAATTCTTCCTCAAATAATTCATAGATTCCGCACAGTTCCAATCAGAATTACGACAGCCTAATTTGCTGAACTGGAAAATCCAATTCCCAAATTTATTTAGAAGGGAAAGGGGTCCCAAATAGCCAAAACCATCTTGAAAACTCATATTTTCCAAATTCAAAGCTACAGTGGTCAAAACGGCATGGCACTGGTACAAGGATAAACATATAGAGCAATGGAACTGAACTGAAACTTCTGAAATAGAGATTCACATCTGTGGTCAATTGATTTTTGACAAGGTTGCCAAGTCTACTGAATGGGAAAGAACAGTCTTTTCAACAAATAGTGCTAGGAGAACTAGATATCCATATGTACAAGAATGAAGGACTATCTCATACCATATATATACATAAATTAACTCAAAATGGATGAAAGATCTAAATAAGAACCAGGACTATATAACTTCTAAAAGAAAATGTAAGGAAGCATTTCAAGATTATGTGTTAGGAAACGGTTTCTTAGACTTTAAACCCAATGCACAAGCAACAAAAGAAAACAACAGATTGTCTTTTTATTTCTTTTTCTAAATCAATGCAAATGTTCTAAGAAATGATGAATATGCAACTATGTGATGATATTAAGAATTACTGATGTATATGTAGAATGGAATAAGAATGGATATCTTAATGTTTTGTTTGTTAATTTTTTTAATTAATAAAAAAGTTAAAAAAAAAAAAGAAAACAGATAAATGGGAACCTCATTAAATTTTAAAACTTTTGTACATCAAAGAACCTTATCAAAAAAATGAAAAGGCAACATACTCAATGGGAGAAAATATTTGGAGACCACATACCTGATAAGGGTTTACTATCCAGAATATGTGTTTAGAAATCCTACAACAATCTAAAGACGAACAACCCAAATAAAAAATAGACTAAAAGACTTGACTAGACATTTCTCCAAACAGTATATACAAATGGTCAACAAGCACGTGAAAAGATGCTCAACATCATTAGCTATTAGGAAACTGCACACCAAAACCACAGTAAAATACCATTTCACACCTACCAAATGGGTAGTATTAAAAAAACAGAAAATTACAAAAGTTGGAGAGCATGCTAGTTTGAAAGTATTATGTACCCCAGAAAAGCCTTGTTTTAATCCTGATTCAATCTTGTAGGGGCAGCCATTTCTTTTAATTCTGAGTTAGAATTGTAGGAAGTTTGGGTGTGGCCTTTAATCAGAAAAGATGTGACTCCACCCATTTAGGTGGATCTTGTTTAGTTTATTGGAATCCTTTAGAAGAGGAAACATTTTGGAGAAAGTTCAGAAATGAGAGAGAGACCAGAGCCAAAGCAGATGCTTGGAGAGCAGAAATGACAGAGCCCACAACAGCCAAAGACCTTTGAAAATGAAGAAAGAAAACACCCCTGGGGAAGTTGTTTGAAACCAAAAGCCAAAGACCCTAGTAGATACCAGTAGCATGCCTTCCCAGCTGACAGAGATGTTCCAGACCCATCAGTGCTTCTTGAATTAAGGTTTCTTTCCTTGGATGCCTTAGTTTGGATATTTTATAGGCTTAAAATGGCAAATTGGTACCTTACTAAATTCCCTTTTTAAAAGTCATTCCATTTCTGGTATATTGCATTCCAGCAACTTAACAAAGTAGCACAAAGAGAATACAGTGAAATAAGTACACTCACTCATTGCCAGTGGGAGTATATTTCCTCAGAAAGTTAAGTACATGTTTACCATATGACCCAGCAATCCCTATAACTAAGTATATACCCTTAAGAACTGAAACAGGGATTCGAACAGATATTTGCACACTCATGTTCACAGCAGCATTAATCACAATTGCCAAAAGATGGATGCAAACCAATTATCCATTAACCAATGAATGGAAAATAAAATGTGGCATATACATACAATAGAATATTATTCACTATTTAAAAAGAAAGAAGTTCTGGTTCATGCAACAACAGGGTTGACTACTGAAGATATTATGTTGAGTGAAATAAGCCAGACATACAAGGAAAAATACTGTATGATCTCACTGATATGAAATAATTAGAAAAAGCAAATTCAGAGTCAGAATCTAGAATATAAATTACCAGGAGCTGCATTAGGGTTAGTCTAGGGGGTTGCAATGCTTAATTTGTACAGAATTTCTATTTAGATTGATCATAAAGTTTTAGAAATGAATGGTGGTAATGGTAGCAGAACATAGTGTAATTAACAGCACTGAATTACATATGTGATTGTGATAAATAGGAGAAATTTTAGAATGTAAATATGCTACTGAATAAAAATTAAAAGAGAAAATATAGGACTGTACAACACATTGAACCTTATTGTAAACAGCGGACTACAGTTAATAGTAGAATTATAAAAATGTTCTTTTATGAATTACAACAAAGATGCCACATTAATGCAAGGTGTTAATAACAGGGTGATACCTTGGGGGGGGAATACACCTTACTGTAAACTATGGATGACAGTTAATGGTATAATCATAATATTCCTTCATCAATTGTAACAAAGAAATCACACTAATGCAAAGTGTAAATAATGGGGGGGGATATATAGGACAGCTGTATACATTTCTCCAAGAAGATCTATAAATGGCTAAGTAATGAAAAATTGCTCAACATCATTAGCCACCAGGGAAATATAAATCAAAACCACAATGAGATACCACTTTACACCCACTAGAACAGCTTTTATTAAAGAAAAAAAGAGACAATAAATAAGTGTTGGCAAGGACATGGAGAAACCCTCATACATTATGAGAGAGAATGTAAAATGGTACAGCCCCTGTGGAAAACAGTGTAGTGGTTACTGAGAAAGTATACAATTACCATTTGACCTGGCAATCCCACTTCAAAATTTTTACCAAAAAGAACTGAAAGCAGGGACTCTTAACAGATATTTGCACACCACTGTTCACAGCAGCATTATTCACAATTGCTAAAATATAGAAGCAACCCAAGTGTCCATCAAAGGATGAATGGATAAACAATATGTGCTATACAGTAAATTATTATTCAGCCACAAAAAGTAATGAAATTGAACACCATAAGTACTTGGAATCTCAGGTAGGGCATGAGATTTTGTTGGTCTGTCCACAGTGATGCCCCGATGAATCCCAGAGTGATTCGATCAGTGAGTGGAAAAGTATTTGCCAAGCCCCCTTCGGGGAATGGTGAGAACGGGGAGAAATTCAACTTCCCCAAGTTGAATTCTTGATATTCTCACAAGCAGTGTGGACAACCAAAGCTATAGGCTGAGCCCCCAGTCTTGGGGTTTGTTCATATGAAACTTAACCCCACAAAGGACAGGTCAAGCCTACTTAAAATTTAGGCCTAAGAGTCACCCCCAAGAGAGCCTCTTTTCTTGCTCAGATGTGGCCTCTCTCTCCAGCCAACACGACGAGCAGTCTCACCACCCTCCCCCTCTCTGCGTGGGACATGACTCCCAGATGTGTGGACCTTCCTGGCAACGTGGGACAGAGATACTGGAATGAGCTGAGACTCAGCATCAAGGGACTGAGAAAAAC
>PVIY010042527.1:0-20921 GCA_004026745.1 Myrmecophaga tridactyla | reverse complement strand
TTAATTTGGACATTTTCACAGCCTAGAACTGTAAAATTAAATTCTCCTTCTTAAAAGCCATTCTGTTACTGGTATATTGCATTCCAGCAGCTTGCACACTAGAACAGAAATGTATGATAAGGATATAGTGAAAGGCCAGTACTCCATATTTTGTCCCCTCTATAACTTGCTCAAATCATTAATAAAGTACTTTAAAGACTATGAATTGCTTGATACAAATGGATTAGATGAAGACACTGGAATTGGTGAGGTAAGTGGTGGTGAGAGGAAAGGAAAAAATACTGCCTTCGGACACTGAAGGTAGTAAAAAGGGGAAATGCCTGCGTGCGCGTGTGTGTGCATGTGTGTGTGTGTACCTGTGAAGGGTTGGGGGACACAATATAATTTGAAGAAGGGCTTTGGATTGTTGGAGTTACTGGATTTAAGGCTTGGATCATGTATAGCCTGAACTCAGGGAGACCCTGCTCATGCAAATGTATATATTTGAAGTAATGGTTTTTAAATGTTTATCACATTTTGTTCCTCCCATTATTTGAAAATGTTTTTATTCATGAAGTATGGAAATGTATACCTTGTATTCAAAACTTCCTTTAAAAAAAAACTTTTTTTATCTTCCCATTCTGCTTTCTTGTAGGTTTGTTTTATATTCTATTTCTGAAACCAATGTTAATTGATATGGCTACAGTGGCAACGGATCTAAGTTAATCTTTTTCCATGTCATTGAAAAAGTTGTTTTGTTCTCTGTTGTATTATTTCCAGTTTGCAATAAAATAGGTACTTATAATGGTCGGAATCTATAATTGCCCAATTTTTGAAACCCCAATATTTAATGAGTTTTATAGTCTGGTTCTATCATTATGATCTTCTAAGAAGTAACTATTAAAAAGTATAGTAGCCCATGACAAACTCTGGGATCTGTCCTGGAACTACTTATTGAAGAGTTCTTTGAAAACTATTGCTTTTTTATTTCTTTGCTTTGTATATATGTTGTACTATACAATTAAAAAAAAAAAGGAGTAATTATTTACCCTTTTTTGCTTCTTTTCAAACAAGCTGCACTATTATTCAAAAGCTGTCAGGAATTTAAATTGGTAAAAAAGAATTATAGAATTTAGAGCAGAAAAGCGTAGTAGGGTTGTTTTAATATGCAAGCTGCCAGAATGCGATATATCAGAAAATGTAATGGGTTTTAAAAAGGGGAATTTAATAAGTTGCAAGCCTACAGTTCTAAGGCCATGAAGATGTCCTAATTAAAGCAAGTCTATAAAAATGTCCAAATTAAGGCACCAACAAGAGGTTACCTTCACTCAAGAATGGCTGATGAAGTTCAGGGTTTCTCTCTTAACTGGAAAGGCACATGGCGAACATGGCAACGTCTGCTAGCTTTCTCTCCAGGCTTTTTGTTTCATGAAGCTTCCCAAGGGGCGTTTCCCTTCTTCATCTCCAAAGGTCTCTGGTTGCATGGGCTCTCCTGGTTCTCATGACTATCTCATGCTCTCTTGAGACTCTCAAAACAGGACTTTCTCCAAAAGGTTTCCTCTTTAAAAGGATCCTAGTAAATTAATCAAGACCCACCTGGAATGGGTGGCGTCCCATCCCCCTCTAATGAAAGGTTAATACCCACAAGTGGGTGAGTCACATCTCCGCGGAGATAACCTAATCAAATTTCCAACCTATATTATTGAATAGGGATTAAAAGAAATGGTTGCTCCCACAAGATTGGATCAGAATTAAAACATGGCTCTTTTAGGATATATAATCCTTTCAAACCAGCACAAGGGTTAAATCTCGATCAACTTTGTAATTTCAAGGTAAGAGAATAGAGGCCAAGAGAACTTGAATCACTTTGCAAAGCCACAGCTGGTTAACAGCAGAGCAGGGTCTCTGACCCAGGTCTTGGCTGAATATTTCAAAACATACAGTAGTTAAAAAGGAACTGTACAAAGAGTTCCTTTTATTTTAAATGCTCTTTCTTATGGATTTATGCTAACACTAAAATAGTCTTACCTTTCATTTTGTGGACTTTAAACAGGCAGATCAAAATGTAAAGAGCATAGGAGTGGAAGTTTGCCACCTACAGGTCAAGAGAAAGAAGAAATCTTTCAGGTTTCACTTAGTAAAGATTTGATTATTCTTATGAAGAAAAGTGTGCTTTAAAGCACTTCTAAAGGAAGAGTTTTTATCAATATTATAATACAGGAAGGTGATGCCTTCATTTTGTCACTGCTAGTAGCATGATTTTACTATATTCTTTTTCAATAGTATACGGTACTGTGGTGGCAGAAAAATTATGATAGAACACTCACCAGCATGAATCCTTAATTAGAAAGGCATGAAAATGTTTCTTAGAAACAGAGAACATCTCTCTCCTACTGGCATTTCCTTCTCATTGCTCAAAAATATCCGAGTGGGCAGCAAAACACTGTAATGATGTTTAGGACAACTAAATAATCTTTTGGAAAAAGTTCACTTCCAGTCTTAACTCATGTACTTACTAAATAAATTCTAGATGGATTAAATATTAGAGTGTGGAAGACGAATGAGACCATAAAATTTGTAGGGGTTCTCCATAGGCAATTGTTAGAATTGGGGTTGGGAAGACCTTTCTAAATGCCAAAGGAAGAAAATCAGAAGAAAATATAGACATTTTCCAAATATTTTAAAAAATAAGAAAAATCACTGCTCTTTCTTACTAATAATCAAGGAGATTAATTAAAATGAGATAGCCTTTTCACCCAGATTGTCAAACAAAATTTTAATAATAATACCTCGTGTTGCCAGGGGTTGGGGAAACAGTACTTTCATTTGAAGAACCGTTTAGGAGAACAATATGACAAAAATTTATCAGAAAAGCCTTAACATGTCCACCTACCTATTAATCCTAGTATCCACTTCTGAGAATTTATCCATTGAAAATAATCATGACTAAGAGGAAAGATTTAGCCACAAACACATATATGGTAACTTTGTTTATAATAGTTCCCAAGCTGGAATTGATCTACATGTCTGATAGGATATGGGTTAAATAAATTATAGGTTAATATGATAGAAAAAATATGATGCTATTAAAATTATTTTATAGAACTCTATTTAATGATTCTGGGGAAAATGTTTTTAATGTATTGCTTGACCAAAGTAAACTACATGGCAGTGCCTTCAGTATGATACCATTTTGGGATTGTATAAAGCACAGCCACACTCACACACACAGAAGAAGTCATTCCCCAAATATTACCAATGGTTACCTAGATGTGTAGGCAAAAGAAGAAGAGACCAAGAGGTACATATAAAAATGTTCTTGTAGAATAATGAAGGAATTTGTATTCTTGTAGAATACGATGACTGTATTCAAAATCCTAGGATGGAAGTTTGTATAGTGGAAGAGGAAAAGGCAATCCATACATAGTTAACTGTGTCTAGCAGAGAAAAGATTTTAAAAATGGGGCCTGGCTATGACAAGATAAATAAAAGTACTTGGGAAGAATGGAGGTGCAAGCAATGCAATAACAGTTTTCAAGGAGAAGGTCGGATGCAAAATAAGAACTTGTACATGATTTAGGAACCTGGAAGTGAAGTCATGCCTGCCAACTGCACAGCATAGATTTTGTTATCGCAGGAGTAAATCGAAAACAGTTCATAAATCCTCTGGTCTAAATTAAGATCTAAGTTGTCAAAAAAAGCTCCACAACACATTACCAAATGGCCACAGATGAAAACTCATGCAAAAATAATGAACAACTTTTTTTTAAGAATGGCTCATTCTTAAAATGAGGATATTTCATCAAAATATATTACACCAAAAAAGTCAATATTTTCACTTACAGAAATTAGAGCTGTGCAAAATTTATTTAATTTCACCTTTTATCTGCTCTTATGTTATTTTCTATTCTAACAAAACATACAGATTAACTCTTAGAGACATGATTTTCAAACTTTTTTAATGTGTCCAATATATATGTATTTACTTATTTATAAATCAAATACATAGATGTCCTACCAAACTAATACTACATGTAAATTATATACATTAAGAAAAGAATTTACATTACAGAATGAGATTAAAAATAAACAGAAGTAGAAATCCTAATATATTCCTCCTGCCACCCACCAGAACTTCATGTCAGAGGTTCCCACCCCTTTTCAGAGACCACTGGCTGGCTCTAGATGGTCTCTGTAAGTCCCACTGCCAGGCTGCAACTCTCGCTGGGAGCCTCTCTGCTTGGTTTATCTGTGAAGTGCAGGTACTAGTAGAGTCTACCTCTCGGGATGGCAGTGAGGCTGAAGTTCTCCCTGTGCTGCCTGGCAGGTAGTTATGAGGATACTTTGCATGGGACACTCTTTCCTTAGGTAATTGCTGGGCTACAGCAGGTAACATGATAGTTTAAGAATTCAAGCCATTTCATGTGAAATAATACATGAAGATTTATTATTATAAGTTTTAGTCTCCTAGCTGCTAAACCAAATACCATACAATAGGCTGGTTTAGCAATAGGAATTTATTGGTTTGTGGTTTCAGAGACTAGAAGGCCTGCTTCCTTCAGGAGCTAGCTTCTTCTGACTGGCCAGCACTCTTCGGGGTTTCTAGCTTTTCTGTCAGTTGGCAGTGCAGAAGGTAAAGTCTCCTTTCTCCTCTGGCTTCCACTGAAGTCCACTTCTGGTTGCTTCCCATGGTTTCTTTTCCATGCCCAGTTACTTTTGGTTGTAAGGACTTGCTCCATGTTGGAGTAAGGCTCACCCTTATTCAGTTTGGGTATAGCATAACAAATGACATCTTCAGAGATCCTTTTTACAAATGAGATCACCACAAGACTAAGGGTTAAGGCTTGAACTCGTCTTTTGTGGGGGACATAATCCAACCCCCAACAGCATACTTCCTTATTCTTCCTTCTCTTTGAGCCCCTTGCCAACATTGTTCCCCCAAGCCTGGAGTTAACTGCAGAAGCTTTAGGATTTTTGCGAGTTGCAACAGCATATTCTCCCTGAACACACTGGCTCACACTTACCCTAGAGAAGGATAGCAACTACTCTGCATTAAGAATCATCTCTTAATATTCTACTGAAGTTACAGCAGTGATTATCAATCCTAGGTATACATTATCATCATTGGGAAAGCTTTAAAAATACAGAGGATCTCACCCCGACCCCAGAGCATCTGACTAGTTTGTCTAAAAGCTCCCCGGGTGATACTCAAGTGCAGTCAGGAATTGAGAGCCACTGAGCAAGAGAAATATGTCAGCGGTTCTCAGCCCTGGTGGTGCATTACAGTCACCTGGGGAATTCTATAAACACACCAACTTCTGGCACCCTGACCTCAAGCTGGTTAGATTATTATTGACAGCTGTGGTCACAGCTTCTGCGCTTAAACGCTCCCCAGTGGATTCTTATCTGACACCAGGGTTGAGAACAACTGCTTTCTGTAAACAAGATGCTAAAGTAGGTGGCAATCGCAATAAGAACTTGGGAGCAAGCTTTGTGACAGATAATACATGCAGACTTCAAGGAGCTAGACTGCAGGGTGCTGTGCTATTTCACGCAATCATCTGTTTCTGACTCCTGAGTCTCTTAGGCCAGCACAGCCAAGTAGGAAAGAGAAGCCCTGCTACTCTCTAGAGGTGCCTGCAGGAGTCTAGGAAAGCACTATTATTATTATTTGTCATTATCTTTCTCAGTTGTCTGGGTTTTTATCTGTTCTAGTCAGCTTGAGAAGAGAAAAACATCTTACCCTAGTATTTTCCTTTACAATTTATCTAAATAAGTAGACACCCAAGCCCTTTTTGGTCATAGGGCATTATTTCTAATCACTATAAAGAGGGCTTTAGGGGTGAGTGCATGAAGAAGGAACAAAGGAAAATCTACTAAACTTATAAAACTAGAAAAATTAACATAATCTCCCAAAATTCTGTTATAGCAATGTTCTAAATGCCTTGACTTGCTCCCCTAGATATTTCCATGCAATTATATTTTTTGAATTAGGTTATCCTAACATATATGTCACTTAAACCTCAACTCTGTTTGAAGAGCATATTTTCAAGTAAGGAAACAGATTAAGAGAAATTAAGTTACTGGCCCAAGGTCATACAGGAGGCAAAGCCAGAATTCAAATGAATTTCAAGTCCAGTGCTTATTTGAATATGCTACAAGTGTGTCTTGGAAGCTGGTACCTTCCTGTCATCTTTTATCATAGAGGACTACAAATACTTTGCTCCTAGAACTAGAGATAAAGCTGAGCTCTGGAGATTATACAAATATTATGAAGTGGGTGAATGGAATTATTAGAAAATATCACTTTTGAGGAGAGAATATCTCCTGAATCAGTTTACCAGGACTGCTGTAACAAAGTACCACAGATTAGTTGGCATAAACAATAGGAATTTATTTTCTCATTGTTTTGGAGGCTAATTGTGAAACCAACATGTGGGCAGGACAGTGGTTTCTCTGGTCTCCAGCACCCTGGTGGTGGCTTGTGGGCAGTCCGTAACTCAGGCTCTGCTTTTGTCACATGGCCGTTTGTCTCCTGTCTCCTACTCCTTGTGTCCACCTTTCCTCGGCTTCTAAGGATTCCAGTCATCTTGGATTAAGGCACACCCTGATTCAGGTTGGCCTCACCTTAACTAATAGGATCCTCAAAGATCCTTTGTACAAATGAGTTCACAGTTCCAGGACCAGGGTAGAACCTGAGCATGTCCTTTAAGAGATATGATGCAATCCACAAGAGTTAACATTGTTCAAAGGGGCTACAAGGTGTAGCCTCCCGAGGGCAGGGCTGAAATAGGATTGAGTTGAAAGCAGTATATAATTATCTTACTGTCTGAATAAACAATATTCTATAGAAGAAGTGATATAGAAGTTATCAAGGACAAAAAGTCAGCCTTTCTGTGTAGCCCTTCTCTGCTTGTCAAAGCTATGTCTGTTTAGATTTCTACCTCTAGCTGTTTCCTAGAGCTCTGTGGTCCTTGTCTTCAAAGCTGCATTAACTTTCTGTGCTTTTTTCTCTGGATCTGATTCCTCTGGGTCTACCCACCCCAAGCATGATACAAAATGCCATTGTTTTACCATTCTCAATGTACAACTTCCCTCTCCCTTTCCCCAAATGTTTCTGCCCTGCTCTATTTTACTTGTCTCCAGTATTTTTTTTCCCCTTTAGAGCATGGCTCAGACCTCCTAGAAGAAAGCATGTGCTGAATATTTCTGAGAGTCTTCAAAGCTTAGACCACCACACCCTCTTCAGTTCTCCTGCAGCCACACAGGAACATGCTGGGGTTTGTTTATTTATTTTCATTTTGCAGTCACCCAGAATGTAGAGCTTGTTAGTTCTCAAAGTAACTTACCTGTATTTCAATTTAAATGAAGTTTTTTCCTTTTGGCATTACTTGTTAGCAATTTTGGGGTCTGCAACTCCCTGTGACCTATCAGCAACCCCTTCATTCCTGCTGATTTCTGCTACTCCAGTGCATCTATCCTGCTATTGGGTGGGGCTGCACAGCTGCTTATATCCTGGGATTTGTAGATTCCACTGTTAGAATGTCTTCAAAGATGATCACTTTTTGAAGAACTAGTTAACTCCTGGTCCAGGTAGAGTTATCTTTAGAAGACAGACATCTCTTG
The DNA here is from genome assembly GCA_004026745.1 of Myrmecophaga tridactyla. Lineage (NCBI taxonomy): Eukaryota > Metazoa > Chordata > Mammalia > Pilosa > Myrmecophagidae > Myrmecophaga > Myrmecophaga tridactyla. The sequence goes on along the minus strand of PVIY010042527.1, from coordinate 13,316 downwards.
GACATAACATGTAGAATAACTGTACCCTTCTTTGTAGTCTATTTTTTTTAAAAAGTCAGTGTCACAAAGATGTGAACACTGCTCTAGCTTTGTGAGAATTGTAGTATCTGCTTGTAGACAGGATTCTTTTGAAAACCCACTTACTTACATGAATTGAGTTATTTCAGGGACTCTCCTCATTTTGTAGCAAGACAGAGCAAGCAGTTCCTGGAATAATTAAAACTTGAAGGTATCTTTTGTGTCTATCAGAATTAGAAAAATATTTGAGAAAACTCATAGTTTTAAAAACATCTGGAAACAAACATACAAAATCTATATTAGAGTGTGTTTTAGTAAGCTGCTGGAATGGAATAAACCAGAAATGGAATGGCTTTTAAAAAGAGGAATTTATTAAGTTGCAAGTTGAAAGTTCTAAAGCCGTGAAAATGTCCAAATTAAAGCAAGGGTATAAAAATGTCCCATCTAAGACATCCAGGGAAAGGTACCTTGGTTCAAGAAGGCTGATGACGATCAGGGTTTCTCTCTCAGCTGGAAAGGCACATGGCGAGATCTGCTGGCTTTCTCTTCAACAGCTTCCCCAAGGCTCTGTCGGTTCTGGTGGCTCTGAAGCTTTTTCCAAAATGGTTCCCTCTTAAAGGGCTCCAGTAAGCAACCTCTCCTTGAATGGGTGGAGACAAAACTCAATGGAAACTATCTCATCGAAAGTTACTACCTACAGTTGGGTGGGTCATATCTCAATGGAAACAATCAAAAAGTCCCACCCAGAAATATTGAATGAGGATTAAAGGTTTAATGCTTCAAACCAGCAGAGTGTGACTTCAAATTTCAAAGGAAAACAATTATTACAAGGTTTCATTAAATATTTAGTAATCCTAGTGTATGAAAATACTGACTTCACAAAAATTCTATTACATAAAGTGAGCTGTGCATCTAAATTAATATTACTGGTACTCATAATTTTGTAAAAAACTAAGATTTAATAGTACACAGAGGGAAGAGTAAAATCATTAATATCAGCCCAGGTAAAATAATATACTTTATTTTTAAAAACAGTTTAACATTCAACATTTTTGTTTTTCCAAGTTTGAACAAAGACAGTATATAACTGGAATGGATACTGTGCAAGGTTTTCATGTTATCACATTTAAGACAAACACCAAACCAGAAAATATTTAATTTATTTTGCATTATGCAAAATAACATTCTTTTATCATTCCCAAGCATGAGGATAATAAAACATTTTCTAGTGCATTTAAATTAGTCCTATAAATTAAACAGGCATTCTCTTTTCCTCTAGTTTTGTTGTTGTTACCTTACAGAAAAAAACTTACATCCTATAATTTTTTCCTCCTAGGGAATTTATCGAAAGCGTCATTGAAGTTCCCAGCTTGTAGCCTGTCCTACCCAATTCAGACTTGCCAATCCCCACAACTGCAGGATCCAATTCTTATTATAAATCTCTTAATCTATATCTATAGTCAGTTCTATTTCTATAGAGAACCCTAATGCAATTCAGAACAGTGCAGGACATGATAGGTAATAGATAACTTTGTTATACTATTTTCCCAGAGCTCTTCTAATATTCGATTTCAAAAGCTACATATAATTCAGTCCCATAATAATTAAATTTATGCTTAATTAGCAAAAGAGAGAGACTTTGTTGGGAGAGGCAGTCTACCATAGGTGCTGAACTTCCCAGCATACTATTGCTGGATACTGACTACTTTTTATCCAGACCATTTCTCAGGCCTGTGTTTGTAGTGAGCAACCTTGAGGGATGAGGTCATGTCTCCCTCTGGACAAAGAATGGGCTTGCTTCTGCTTACTATAAAAGTGGTGAATTGCCCAAACTCTCCTGTAACACAACCACTGTATGAGCAGGAATCCATCATGGGCTCTTTGTGTCACCCTTGTGGGACTTGGGGAGCATAAGGCACCAACACAAGCTAATATGAAGTTCTGGCCTATGCTCTGACCCTGGAGTCTCATGTCTTCTGCCAGTATTCCATGAAACTCTAACAGGCTATCTTAGCTTATAAATAGATTAAAACAGAACTTGCAGAGTCTTAACAGTTTGGAGAGTGAGGTTTTCTGTAAAAGATGAAGACTCTTTTGGGCTGGGTTAGGAGATATGATAAGACTGCCTAGGATCTAGCAGTGAATATTCGGGTTCAAGTGATTACCAAGGGGTTGGGGAATAGGGGTCCCCAACTGTCCTACCTGTTAATGAGTGTTAGAGGCTAAGAAATGAGAAGTAGGATCAAAATAAACCATGCAACTGGCACCTTCCTTGTTACTCGCTGATGTCAAGGTGGGAAAAGGATGGTATCAGGACGAGGCAACAAGCTGCAAATCCAAGCAAAAGGAAATCTGGCTATGGCTGCTGAATCAAGGGATCCCCAAAGATGAAACAAATGCTGCCAGCAATGAGGAACTAATGCTCTGGATAGATCAAAAATAGAAGTTTGTTGAGCCCTAATGGGTGGCTGTCCAAAAGTAAAGGTAAACAGAGCTTCTCTCTCCCTCCATACCTCCTCCTGCTTCTTTCCCCCTCAACCCTAACCTCAACTGCTTTAAGGGAAAAAAGTCAAGTGTTGGGAAACTTTGGAGAGGAAAATGACTCCAATTTTTATAGCTTTGTTTGAACCAGGTGCCCGAGTCATCCTCCTACCGAGATTGATAAGGGAAGGAGTTACTGGTTGTAGGGTGACCAAAAGAACCTAGAACTTTGGGGCACTGAGGGCTGCAGTGATGCATGGGGTGGGGGTAGGGGCAAAAAAGAAAGATCCTCTGTGTCTAGGTACTCTCCAGATGCTGGAGAGTGCATGAGAGAATTTGGTATCAACCCTGAAGTTTAGAGACAAAAGGAAAAAAATACCTTCCCTGACTGCCTCCAACTCCCCACTCCTTTCTAAACAGCCAGGGTGATAACATAATCTTCTGGCAGCTGTCACAATCCTTAATGTACAGGTGTTAAACTTCTAGGTCCATGTTCCCTTTGGGGAAAAACTGACTAAATTTAACTGACAGGACTGGATGGAGCAGAACATACAGTGAGGAAAAAAGTGAGTCAATGTAGTCCTGTTATGAAAACATAAAACTGGTATTGATGTATTATATCCTTGTATTGTACATGCTCATATAGTGCCAGAGAAGAGTTTCTCATTCAGAGCATTGCCACATGTACAGAAATGAGATAAACTTCCTACCATCTGCTGCCACTGGGTGGTCAGGTTTTGCTGAAGGTTTCACTGTACAGATGACATTCTGTTGGTTGACATCTCAATGGTCCTGAATGCTGTCTTCACATCTCCACCAACAGGGGTGGCCAATAAACCTAGACAAAATTCAGGGCTCTGTTTCTCAAATAGTTTCTTGAGACTGTTTGGACAGATTCATAGCACCCAAATAAAAACAAACATGAAACAAACAAAAACAAACAAAATTGCTTCCTATTTGAGCCCCCACTGCCAGAACAGACCTTACTAAGACCATTTGCGTATTGGAGATAGCACTTGATGCCATCAGTGGCAGCTCCTGGAGGTGAACACAAATGCATGGACCAGCACAACCTTGTCTCGATCTGACTGATCATATGCTTCTTATGGATTATGCCATATACAGCAACTGAGGCTGTAACTATTGAGGTGACACTACCCATGTGACTTATTCAAACTTATACAAAGGTGATGCAAATCAGGTTTACCAACAAATCCTGAACTAGAATGACCAGGCTTCCTCTGGGTTATATGCGCATATGCAGGAAAAACAGACCATGAAATGTCTCTCCATTGGGGCTGGGGTCTGTTTTGGCTCAGCTACTGCCCTTTGGCAATAATACACCAAATATCAGCAGGTCAGTCAAAGCTCCCCTGTGTGGGTCATAATGACAATAAACTGGTCTTATATTACATTCTGGCTGCTAATAAAAAGACCTTTTAGTTCCTCCTTGGGACTTGATCGCACTTGACTCAATCTAGGACTCTGCGTGACATGATTGAGGTCAATACCGCAGACTAGCTTCATGCTGCTGCTCAGATCCTGTCGACGGTAGCCTTAATTGCTACATGCCCATGATGTTTCATGAGACCTATGGAATGGATATGCTATCAACCAATCTCTGGTGGTCAGATCAAGCAGAGTGGTCTACTCATGTGAACATCCAAGTTCAGCCAGGCCGAGGGATGGAATGTTGGTAGAGGCTATCCTCATGGGCCCCGAGCCTCCCTGCATACTTTATGGATAGAATACATAACCCTGACTGATCTTTATCCAGTTCGTACCTCAGTGTTGTATTTTCTGCAAGCAATCTTAAGGCATGAGGTAATAAATTCCATTGGACACAGAGCTGGACTGCCTCGGCTTACTATAAAGGCAAAGAATATCCCAGACTCAGTGTTTGTTTCCTGTAAGCAATCCATTGCACGTGTGGGCTTTCATCATTAGCCCACTGCATTACCACCATGGGGCCCTGGGAATGCAGATCAGGTGCAAACAAGCTCTGGCTACTACTTTTGCCGTGAATAATAAAGCCCTATAGCTCTGGCCCAGGTATTTCATGTCTTGCAGCATCTCATGAAACAGTAAAGGCTAAAAGACACTGCATAGTTATTAAAAAACATCGACTATTTTCTTCTTGGTGATAGCTGCATTTTAGGTACCATGACCAAGCTATTATTAAATTTATTATTAGCACATCATATTACAAAAAATTATTTTCTAGACTTATCCAATAACACTACAAAAACAAAAGGCCCTTTGCTTCCTCTGAATGTATCTGTGTATGTCCAAGTCCAGTAATAATTTCACTGTCTGTCTGAAGTACTAACAGTACTAAATCCAGTGCTCGACGCCAGGCCTCAATTTTTGGTGTAACAACATCAAAAACTCTTGGAATATGCTCCAGTTTATTTGAAATGTCTGGATTAAAAATTCCACTATTCAGTTTTCTATATTCATTCAAGATGTAAGATGAAGGAGAGCCAGAGTCTATGACATTTTGTAGATGATGCTGAATCAATGTGCTGGCTTCAAATTCTGATGAGTAACTGGTAGTGTTATATATGAGAGCTGAAAGGTATTTGTGCCATCCACTTGCTAGGCATTTAAGCACAGTCGGTCTGTACAGTGCCAGAGATGAGGTCAGCCAAGAGGAAGTATTATGAAGCCATCCTGAACAGGCCTGGTTTCCTTTTCTCAAAGACTGTTCTTCAAGAATTTGAAGATGGCTAAGACACAAAAATTCAACTGCACCACCTCCAAGAAAGACCTTTTGCTCTTTTAGTGCATAATACAGACGACAGGCACAAGTCCAGAATCTGTCCTCCTTGGTCTGCATCTGTGCAGAGACTGGGCTAGTGAGCACTGCTGTAACCAAATTAATCCCTTCTGTTTTTAACAAAATAGTTATTCTGTTGTCCCTACCTACAGCATCCAAGGGAATGTTTCTCCAGAAGGTCACAAAGACCCCATTTCCCACACAGTCTGCATTCACCTGGGTAATGTAGGCCACCTGTACTGCTCCTGAAGCCTCTGCAAAAGCCTGCATCACACTGCCATTCACTGACCCAATTACTAACCGCTTACTGGGTATGCATTTTTCAATTAAGTGTTCAGATATATTTCCTTGTGCCAGGACAAGACTCACATTGAACTGGATTAATATCTGTAATACATGATTTGTCCACAGTTCTTCTGAGTTTTCTTCTTGAATCTTCATGCTTTCTAATACTGTTTTAATATTTGTGGACTTATTAAATCCAACATGGCAATAATTCTCAGTGAGGTCACCTTCAATGAGAACTACCCGGATAGGCTGATTCTGCAATTCCTTGATCAGAGTACTACTAGATTTTGATACAAGAGTGACATAGCCTGGGCAGACACAAGAAAAAGTTTCAGGTAAACCTGGAAAACAACAAGTGAAGATTCTTGAAATGTCAAACAAAAATGGCACTGTACAGCTGTCTTGTTGAGTGCACACATTCTGATATTGCAGCCGTACTGCTTCTTCTACTAATTTCATGCTGCTGTGATCTCCATGACTCAAGCCCACTGCCAACTCTTCCAAGTCATTGCATCTGTAATTTCTGGAAGTAGCTACACCATGCTGTTCTAGAAATCCATCTGGTTTGCTTATCCATTGATCATTATTTGTCCGGTTAAAATGCCTACTGTGGATGAGTATTGACTGTCTGCAGGGGGTAGATGCAGACAGACAGTTTTTCAGAGTTTGTGAAGTCTGTGATACATTTTTATCTGCTTCAATCTTAGCCTGAGGTCTAAAGAATTTGGTTGATTTAATGGGTCTCCCAAAAGAATTGTGAATGGTTAGTGATTGAGAAACATTTACGAGATCACATTCTTTCTGTATCAAATCCATATTTGAAGGAATTTGTAGAAAAGGGCACAAACTGACACTAAATGTTTCAAGTCCAGAAAACATCTTTGTGCTATCTATATGGTCAAATATATTATGGATGGGTACTTGAAGGGAAACTATTTCTTCATTGCAAGAGTTCAAGCCTTCTGACATTACTGACACTATTACTGAAATTGGGACACCCAGATGAAGACATTCTTCAGCAGCACTGCTCCAGGCACCAACAAGGAACAAAAGAGTACTGATTCCTGTTCTATAGGTATTATTTTGCGCTTGCACTGCTTCATTGAGAAGTTGTCCCACTGCGCTAGTTAAATCCAAACTTTCAAGGAGCCTTACTGCTGAACTGATTAACACACTTTCATGACACTCTTCATCTATGATAAATTTGGATGATTTTACTGGGCCTAGAAAAGTTCTTCCTACTTCTGCAAATGATGAAAGCTGCTGAAGCCCCACATGCCTTCTCTTGTTTATGATCTTGCAAGCCATCATGATGACTCATCATCTGTAAATGACATAAAAATGTGTAATTTATGGTTATAAATACTATATAGAAAGAAAAATAACAATCACTGCCTTTGAGGAGTTCTGGATATATAAAGGTTCTATTAAATATGGCCAGTGGAATGATATAGTTTTATAATGATATTAATGATAAAGGTTTGGGTGCATGGAGGCACAGGGGAAATGGATTTTGTGGGCAGAAGGTAATGTTTTCATAAGAAGGCAAGCCGCTGAGCTTAGTCTTGAAAGATAAGCTTTTAAAAGAGCTTGAAAGATAAGCTTTTCAAAGAGTTAGCAAGTTGAAGGAGGTGGTAGTAAATGCACATATATGTGAGAAAGCACAGTGAACTGGATTAGTATAAGTATTTTGGTTTTATGGGAATATAAAGACCGTGGGAAATGAAACTCTAGGAGAGTAAAAGGGATGAGACCATGGGGCCATTATATACCATGCCAAGGAGCTTAGCCTCAATCCTGAAATGGGAATTACTGAAATGTTTTAAGTAAGAAAGTGATACATTCAGATTAAGAGACAATTTAATGTCATGTTTTAAAGTGTGTACTTAGAATCCACATGTTTGGGTTTCAACTAGGCTAATTACTACCTATTAGCTATGTAGCCTTCAGCAAGTTATTTAACTCCTCTGCCTCTCAGTTTCCACATGTGAAAAATGGGGATAATAATACTACCTACCTCATAGGGTTATTATGAGGAGAAAAAGAGTACAGTGCTTAGAATAGTGCCTGGCACGTAGTTAGTGCTTTATAAGCTCTAGCTATAATAATAATAATAATAATAATAATAATAATAATAATAATAATTGTGTTTTGGATATACTATCTCTCTGATAACAGTGTAGAGGACTGATTCTATGAGTGCCAAATTGGAAGCAGAGAGGCCAGTTAATACTCCTGGTTACCTAGGTGAATGTGGAAATAGATGGAGGGGGGGATAGAGTTGGTTATTGATTAGATTATAAGGAAAAAAACCCAGAACTACATAAAGAGAAGTTCAAGAGCAACTGGACCTTATACATATATTTCAGGACTCATTTCTAAAATTAATAGTAAAAGTTACAAGAGAAAGCCTTTAGCCAAATAATGAGAACATTTTAATAAGGTATCCTTTAACTGACAAAGGTATCCATACTAAAATGACCTTTCTTGTGAGGTGTGACCTCCCTGTTTCTTAAAATACTGCAGGTAAGATTACAGATAATACAGTCCTTTAGATGTCAAATACCAAAAAGCAAACAACTTTAGATTTCTGTTTTTCCTCCAATACTAGCCACATCTCTAGTAAACTTGCTTCTGTAATACCCAGACTAATCCCTGAAGTTGAAGAATACCATGTTTCAAGAAAAACCTTCAGATCAGCAGGAACCATTATTTCCTAAAGGCTTTCAAGGACTAAGGAATAAAGCTAGTACAGTCTAGGATAATATATAACAGATTATTTGAACTCAGCTACATATCCTCTTTTGTAAAATATTCAATTCTGTAAAATAAAAGTAAAACTCATGATATACTCATGCATATCCCTAGACAGCATCAAAACAGCAACATAAAAAAATATATTCCAAGACTCCTACTTCAACAATCCTCTGAGATTCCATTATGCCTTACAACTATCTGGTCCTTTTTCCTATCATTCACCTCCCCTTCATCCATATTAATAGTTTAAGTTCCACTGTCAATTACTACAATCACTCCCTTGGACATACAGCTGAAAATACAGAAGAATACACACAATTATGCTGACTGGTTCATTTAAAGTTCATGATCCCAAACCCTACAATCTATTTCCCTAATTATCATTTTTTTTCTTTTATGGTTATTACTTTCTGCATTCTGTTGAAGAAATTTTTGCCTACCTCTGAGCAAAAGAGATATTCTGTATTTTTCTAAAAGGTTTATGGTTTTAGTTTTTTATCAATTGAGGTGAAATTCATGTAACAAACAACTATTTTAAAGTGTATAATTCATCAGTAGCATTTAGTACATGCACAATGTTGTATAACTTCCACCTCTACCTAATTATAAAACATTCCATCACTCTACAGGCTACCACCACCACCCCCCAAAAAAAATCCCATGCTCATCAGTCATTCCTCTTCCACCTTCAACCCCAGCCCCCAGGAATCACCAATTTGCTTTCTATTTCTAAGGATTTATATATTCTGAATATTTCATATAAATGGAATTATAAATTATATGACCTTTTGTTTCTGGCTTCTTTCATTAAACATGTTTTAGAAGTTCATCTTCAATGTAGCATGTATCAATACTTTATTACTATTTATGGCCAAGTAATAGTCCATTGTACACACATACCACATCTTATTCATCCTCATTCATTGTTGGACATATGGGTTGTTTCTACCTTTGGATATCGTGAATTGTGCTTCTGTGATCATTTGTGACAAGTATTTGTGTGAGTTCCTGTTTTCAGTTCTTTGGGGTCCATGTGTATTTTATATGTGGATATCCAGTTGTCCCAGCACAATTTTTTAAAGAGACTTCTTTCCCCATTGATGGTCTTGGCACCATTGTCAGAAATTAATTGGCTACAGATGTTATGGGTTTATTTCTGAACTCTCAATTCTATTCCATTGGTCTATATGTCTGTTGTTATGCCAGTACCACACTGTTTTGATTATTGTAGCTTTATAGTAAGTTTTGAAGTCAGGAAGTATGAGTCTTCCACCTTTGTTCCTTGTTTTGCATTTAGGCTTATGATTCACGTTGAAGTGATTTTTGTGTATGTTTTGAGATAGGGTAAATGTTTTTTTTTTCCTTTTGGATATCCAGGTGCTCCAGAAACATTTGTTGAAGATTGGCTCTTCTGTTTTTGCTTTTTGTTTCTAACATATTTTGAGAGCTTACTAAGTATGAGCACTTCCCATGTATGATGTAATGTAGTCCTTACAACACTGCAAGGTAGGTACAATAACTAACCTATCTTATAGATGTGGAAAATGAAATGTAAGGATTAAGTAACACATAAAATCACATAGAAAGTAAGTAAAAGGCCACAGTCTAAAACCTGGGTTTGTCTGATGCCAAAGCCCATGCTATTAAACCACCATAAAATATTGCCATCTGGCTGTCTCTTTACCCAGTATGATGGTTCCTCATCCTTTCTTCTTTAAAATCTTCTTCTGTGTTTTCCACTTCTGCCTTCTTCCAAGCTTTGTTCATATCCTGAATATGCATATGCCCATTTCCTTTTCAGGTAACAGAGTCTCTGCTTATGGTTTTCTTTCTACACTATTTTAAATCACAAGATATTACAACATGTGTAGAAAAATCAGACAACTTAGAACAAAAGGAAAAAGCCCTAAGGGCTATTTTAGATTTATTCTGTATTTAGTTTATATGTAAAAAGATCTCCCAGTCAGAGAAGCCTTCAAATAATTTAAACAAAACTGATGTACAACTAAAAAGTAGCATAAAACTAATATCAAAATATTCTAAATAACTCTCTTGCATCATTTGAAGAAGCTATATTATGTGTGAGTAGTAATTAAAAAAAAAAGGCAGTCTTATCAATCCTAAACTTAGAAGCACTCCTAAATTATTTTGCAAAAGTACAACTGACTATAACTAGCATAAAATAGAAACTCAAAACAAGAATCTCTCCATCTTCTAAGAGGTTGGGTATAAAAAAAATCAAAGAAGGTGAAAGGAATAGTGAAATGGATAATTTCAAAGACAATAAGTACCTCTGGCAACTTTGGCATTGCACTGATTCAGTCTAATTCTTGTTCTGTTATGCATCAGCACCAAGGTTTTCCACAGTTTTCTGTTTTCATTACTGGAATCCCTAACAACTTTACTTGCCAGCTTAATGTTTCTGTAACTTGCTAAGTGTGTAATGGAAGAAGAGAGTATGATGATTTCACTGGGATTTGACATCAAAAGAAGCTTTCTTTTCCTAAGACCATGTCTAGTCTTGTCTAACGTGGTCAATTAGAATACCAAGACATTCAGTGCTTTTCAAGACCTGCGGCAAAAAAAAAAAGAAAAAAAATCACTATTTTCTGATGGGTATGATTAGCCTTATTCATTGTAAAAACTAACAGTATACCTATCTCCAGTTTATTCCCCACACAGCAGTCTACTCATATCATGCCATTGCTTAAAAACCTCTAATTCAGAAAATAAAGTCTTTATTCCTTTAACACAGGACCCCCTTTTAAAAATGTTTCAAAACGTTTCACTCCTCTGCTTAAATTCTTACAAAGCTTCCCATTTCACTCAGAAAGTCCTAAGTCCTTCCCACGTCCTAATACTCCTTACCCCTTTGAGTTTATCTCTATCCCTTGACTACTCTGCTCTGGCCTCCTTTCTATTTCTACAACATGCAGGGCATATTCCCTTCCTTATTGTTTTGTTCTAGCTGTTCCCTGTGCCTGGAGTGCTCTAAAGAAATCTTTTGTCTCACCACTTCAAATTACGTTCTCAAATTTCTCCTTTTCCATGAGGCCTAATCTGACGACAATACTTTATACCACAAACTCTTTCTTTCATACTGTACTCTCAATTCCCTTTACACTACTCTACTTTCTTTTTTCCGTAACACCTGTCACGTTGAAACATAGTACATAGTTTACCGATTTATGATGCTTACTATTTATCAACTATCTTCCTCTGTTGGAACGTAATTTTCAGGAAGGCAATTTTAGTCACTGAGGTACCCCAAGTGCTTAAAGTACTGCCTGACATATTGCAGGCATTCAATAAATATTTGTTGAGTGAATTAATGAATAGTTCTAACCATATTTGGTCTCTTATATTTAGACCCAAAATTCAAATACAGGAAAAAAAGATGTCACTGTCAGTATTCCTCCAATATGAATTTAAGCTCAACAACTTCTGAAGCCCACATGACCCCTACCTGGCACTGCTTTACTGAGGGACTTTAACTGCTTCCAAAGAGGCATGCTCTTGCATACGGCTGTTGGAATATCTTTGAAAAGCACAAACCTAACTGGATCACTGTACTGCCTAAAACCTACCTTAGAAAATAAAAGCCTTTACTTCTTAACTTGATTAGGTGTCCCATAATCAGAACTTAACCTAATTTATCACTCATATTCTATCTTTCCTTAAAACCCCATCATCTAGACACACCAGAAAATACCACTTACTTTCACTCTGTACGTGCTATACTCTGATTTGACTATCCCATTCTTTCTTCACTTAGTGGAATACTATATATTTTTTGTAATCTAAGTCAGATGATACAATTTCAGTACAGCCTTCTCCAATGCCCAGGGAAGATTAGTTTCTCCTTCCTGTGCCCAAAGCACTTTTTACATACATCTACTAAAGCACTCAGCACTCTCCATTAAAAATACTATATTCAAGTTTATGCCTATCATGCTCTGAGGCCCTACATCTTCTAGGTATCTTTATACTCTACATCTATTTTCTTTCAAACTCACCCATTACTAGGAACAGTGTTTGACATGTAGAAAGCATTAAATAAGTTTGGTGGATTTAATATTTTCCTAGATTTCTATAATTATTATGGCTTTATAATGCAATTGGATTTGTAAGAGTAGTTTTTCGAGCCTGAATACTTCCTTTTCATGACTGGGAAATGGAATCTGAGCCTATTATTAAAAATCTATTTAACCAGAAGTTACTATCCCCATTTTATCAAAAATCTAACCCACAGGTGATATAAAAAGCAGGTGAACATATTGCACAGCCTTTTAATTTCCATGAGAACAAATTTGATCCAGTCAAGTATGGGACAGCCTTGAAATTACAATTAGATTGGATTTGTACTTGGTCATCATGCATTTGTAGTGCACAGAAATACCTTTAATATTTGAATATTAAAGATGAAGTAACTGACTTTAAATCTGAGCAAGACTAACTTTCAGAGTGAGATATTTCACCTGAAAAATCAATATTGTAAATGGACTGAAAGTTGTATTTAATTCACAAAATATCTTGAATGTGCACCATTTTAATTTCCACTGGGGTAACTTCATACAGTAAAATCACTTCTAAAATTAAGATAACTTTCTCTACTTTTCAGAAGCCTAAGAAGAGGTTATCAATGATTACAATGCTTAGGTGTCTACCTGGGATATAAGGTGAACATGACAAGCTGATGGCTTTGGAAAATGTGCCATGTTTCTAGGTACTGAAGCATGAAAAGTGATTTGGGAGACTGTTTACAAAGTACTTTGCACATTTTTCTGCCCTAACTTTCCAAGTAGCACAGGAAAAGCACCAGACAGAAATTAATATTCTTCGTGAATTCATGTTACAGGATCCAGTATGATTTTTAGAAGATAAAATATTTACTCTAGACAAGGCAGTGCAGAAGGCATGAAAAGAACCCTGATGTGTAAGCACCTCAGAGCCACGGTGCAAATGAGCTGTCGCCCCTCAGTCCCACCGGGAC
>PVIY010042526.1:0-20916 GCA_004026745.1 Myrmecophaga tridactyla | reverse complement strand
ACCCAGCATCAAGGGATTGAGAAAACCTTCTTGACCAAAAGGGGGAAGAGTGAAATGAGACAAAGTGTCAATGGCTGAGAGATTCCAAACAGAGTCGAGAGGTTATCCTGGAGGTTATTCTTATGCATTAAGTAGATATCACCTTGTTGTTCAAGATGTAGTGGAGAGGCTGGAGGGAACTGCCTGAAAATGTAGAGCTGTGTTCTAGTAGCCATGTTTCTTGATGATGATTGTATAATGATATAGCTTTCAGAATGTGACTGTGTGATTGTGAAAACCTTGTGTCTGATGCTCCTTTTATCTACCTTGTCAACAGATGAGAGGAACATATGGAATAAAGATAAATAATAGGGGGAACAAAAACAAAAAACAAAAAAAGAGATGAGTGGCTAAGCAAGTTGTGGTATATACATACGTTGGAATATTATGCAGCTGTAAGACAGAGTCACGAAGCATGTAACAAAATGGATGGACCTTAAGGACATTATGCTGAGTGAGATTAGGCAGAAACAAAAGGACAAATACTGTATGGTCTCACTGATATGAACTGACATTAGCGAATGAACTTGGAGAATTTCAGTTGGTAACAGAGACTATCAGGAGATAGAAATACAGTACATATCGGGTAATTGGAGCTGAAAAGAAAGGACAAATACTGTATGGTCTCACCATTAATTAATGAACTTGGATAATTTCCATTAAGAACAGAGGTCATCAGGATATAGAAATAGAGTAGATATTGGGTAATTCGAACTGAAAGGATACAGACTGTGCAACGGGACTGATTGTAAAAATTCAGAAATGGATAGCACAATACTACCTAACTGTAATACAATTATTTTAGAATACTGAATGAAGCTGAATGTGAGAATGATAGAGGGTGGAGGCCTGGGGGCACAAATGAAATGAGAAGGAAAGAAAAACGATAAAGACTGAGATGGTATAATCTAAGAATGCCTGGAGTGCATAATGATAGTGACTAAATGTACAAATTTAAAAATGTTTTGCATGAGGAAGAACAAAGGAATGTCAATAATGCAGGGTGCTGAAAATAGATGGTAATCAATAGTTTAAAACTTTAACTGTGAGACTAAAGAAAAAAATATTTATCTGGTACAAAATTTACATTTTGACTAGTGCATTTCCTAATATAACTTATATGGACAGCTTAACTGAACACCATAAGTACATGGAACCTTGAGTAGGACATGAGATTTTGTAGGTTTGTCCAGAGTGATGCCTCGATAAATCCCAGAAGGACCTGAACAGTGAATAAAAAAGGATTTGCCAAGTCCCGTTGAGGAAATGATGAGAAAGGAGAAAAATTCAACTTCCCCAAATGGAGAATTCTTGATATTCTCACAAGCAGTAGGGACAACCAAAGCTATAGGCTGGGCCCCCAATCTTGGGGGTTGTTCATGTGAAACTTGACCCCACAAAGGATAGGCTAAGCCTACTTAAAATTAGGTCTAAGAGAGTCACCCCCAAGAGAACCTCTTTTATTGCTCAGATGTGGCCTCTCTCTCTCTCTCAGCCAATATGACAAGCAAATTCACTGCCCTCCCCGTCTACATGGGACATGACTCCCAGGGGTGTGGACCTTCCTGGCAACATGGGACAGAAATCCTAGAATGAGCTGGGACTCAGCACCAAGGGATTGAAAAACCTTCTCAACCGAAAGGGTGAAGAGAGAAATGAGACAAAATTAAGTGTCAATGGCTGAGAGATTCCAAACAGAGTAGAGATGTCACCCTGGAGGTTATTTGTATACATTAAATAGATATCACCTTTTTAGTTATGGTGTAATAGAGAGGCTGGAGGGAACTGCCTGAAAATGTAGAGCTGTGTTCCAGTAGCCATGTTTCTTGAAGATGATTGTATAATGATATAGCTTTCACAGTGTGATTGTGTGATTGTGAAAACCTCGTGTCTGATGCTTCTTTTATCTACCTTATGGACAGATGAGTAAAACATATGGATTAAAAATAAATAAATAATAGGGGGAACAAATGTTAAATTTAGTAGGTTGAAATGTTAGTGATCAATGAAAGGGAGGAGTAAGGGGTATGTATGGTATGTATGAATTTTTTTTCTGTTTTCTTTTTCTTTCTTTTTCTGAATTGATGCAAATGTTCTAAGAAATGATCAGGATGATGAATATACAACTATGTGATGAAAAAAAGAATGTTCATATTGTACATTGATTGGTTTTATTAACAAAAATTTTTTTTAAATAGAAAAAAACATTAAATCCACAAAGAACAAATATTTACTTATCCAGATACTTAAGTTCACTGTAAGCTACAGTATCACACACAGCTACAGTACATAAAAACATACTTCAGGAAATCCAGGAAGATGGTGTAATAGGACAATCCTAATCCATGGAACAACTAGAGAAGTGACAGAAAAACTACTGGGACAGCAGTTACAGGGTACAAGTGACCAGAGAGGGTCTTCTACACTATATAGGGAGGTCGTGGATAAAAAAGCAGAGGAATTGGGATGGAGAGAACAGGTAAGTATGCTTGCTCATGACTCCACTGGGAACAAAAGCTAGTGCACAGGAAGAACCTGTCCCAGGAGCTAGATCAGCCCTCTCAGCTCTGCAACCAAGAGCTCTCATGGGGAACCCGGAGACCAGCAGATTTGCTTTCCCTGTACACAGAGACCATCAAGCTGGTACACAGTGCATACTGGTCCCCTTTCCATAAGGAGGCCCAGAGAGCACGAGTCACAGAGAAGCAGGGACAAAGAAGCAAGCTACACAGGGCCCCACACCCCATGCCCTGCGCACTGCCCAACACATCACCCTACCCAGCCCCACCCCCCTGCCAGGCATTTTCAGGTTGGCTGTGGGCAGGGGCAGTTGAAATACCCAGTCCCACAACCCAAGGTTATTCCAAGTGGGCACACAAGTGCAATCTCCACTGACGTGCATACTGTCCATGCCTCAAACCCAGGATTGGCAACTTTCAGCATGCGCCAGGACCAGCAGACCTGGCTATGATTGCACAGAGTCTCCATCCAGCTCAGTCGGTGTCACAGTCAGGGAAAGGTGAGCCTGAGGGGAAAAGAAGGCTAGGAAGAAATGGAAAGTGCACTCTGATAAACTGCCATCTGTCTAGCTTTAAACAGATCCTCAAGTACAGTTGCATCCCCTGCATGAGGGTCTGGGCATTGGTTAGGCAGGGAACTTCTGACAAATCAAGTGCAAAAGGAGACCTTCAATGAAAACCCAAGAAAATACAAAACCTTAGACGAGTGATGGAAATCAATTTTCAAAATAACCCTATCAAGATAATCAAATGCCTTGAGGACAACAGAAAACCAACAAAGCATATGAAGATGCAAGCAGGTATGGCCCAGACAAATGGGCAAATTAAAACACCAGAAGAGATACAAAATTTGGAACAATTAATCAAAGATGTTCGCACAAATCTCCTAAATAAATTCAGTGGGTTGGCTAATGACATATGGTTATCAAGAAGACATTAGAAGACCATAAAAGGAATTTGAAAGAATAAACAGAGAAACAGTAGATCTCAGGGATGAAAAATACCGTAGACCAAATTAAAAATGTACTAGAGACATACTAGAGCAGATCTGAAGAAACAGAGGAAAGAATAAGTGAACTAGAGGACAGGCCAATTAACTTCAGAGTATAAAAGAATAAAAGATGGTAAAACTGGAACTGCATCTTAGAGAAATGATAGACAACACAAAGCACATAAATGCAAGAATAACTGAATGTCACAGAAAGGAAAGAAAAGAGTAAAGGGCTAAGAAGATTAGTTGAAAAGATAATGGAAGAAAATTTTGCAACCCTTATAAAAGACATAAAAATGAAAATCTAAGAAGCCAGCAAACCCCAAATAGAATAAATCCAAATAAGCCTACTCCAAGACACATACTAAACAGTCTGTTAAATGCTGAAGACAAGAGAAACTACTGAAAGCAGCAAGAGAAAGGCAATGTACCACATACCCAGGAAATCACATAAGACTGAGTTCAGATTACACAACAGGCATCATGAAGGCAAGAAGGCAGTGGTATGGAATATGTAAGATCCTGAAAGTGAACAACTTCCAGTCAAAAATTCTTTATCCAGCTAAGCAGGCCTTCAAAAGTGAGGGAGAGATTAAAATTTCCACAGAAAAACAAAGGCAGAGAGAATCTGTTAACAAGAGACTGCCCTGCAAGAAATACTAAAGGGAGTTCTGTCAGCTAAAAAAAAAAAAAAGGAAAGGGAAGTCTGGAGGAGGGCACAGAATTGAAAAGTACCAGTAAGGGTAACTCAAAGGATAAAAAGAGATAGAGGTAAAAGAATATATAGCTTGACAAATAACAACCAAAAGATAAGAGGGCAGATTCCAGAAATGCCTTTACAGTAACAACTTTGAATATTAATGGACTAAACTCATCAATTTAAAGATACAGGTTGACGGAATAGATTGAAAAATATGATCCATCTATATGCTACTTACAAGAGACTCATCTTAGACCTAATGTACAAATAGACTGGGAGTAAAAAGATGGAAAAAGATGCTCCAAGCAAGCTGTAACCAAAAGAAAACAGAAGCTATACTAATATCAGATAAAATAGACTTTATGTAAAGATGTCATAAGAGACAAAGAAGGATACTACATCCTAATAAAAGAGAAAATTCACCTTGAGAAAATAATAATCATAAATGCTTATACTCCTAATCAAGGCGTTCCAAAGCATATGAGACAAACATTTACAAAACTGAAGGAAGCAACAGACCTTTCAACAGTAATAGTGGGGGACTTCAATACACCACTCTCCTAAACAGAAAGAACAACCAGACAGAGGATCAACAATGAAACAGAGTATGCAAACAACTTGATAAATGAATGAGACCTGACAGGCATATTTAGGTAGTTACACCCCAGAACACCAGGATATACATTCTTCTACAGGGCTCATGGAACATTCCCAAGGATAGGTCATATGCTGGGACACAAAACATGTCTGCATAGACTTTAAAAGATTAAAATATTCAAAGCACTTTCTCTGACCACAACAGAATGAAGCTGGAAATCAATAACCACCAAAGAAACAGAACTTTCACAAACATATGGAGACTAAATAACACACTGTTAAACACAATAAAGTGGGTCAAAGAAGAAATTGCTGGAGAAATCGGGAGCTATCTGGAGACATATGAAAATAAGAATACAACATATCAGAACTTATGGGATGAGGCAAAGGCAGTGCTGAGAGGGAAATTTATGGTCCTAAATGCCTATCTTAAAAAAAGAAGAAAGAGCAAAAGTTGAGGACTTACTAACTCACCTGGAGAAATTAGAGAAAGAACAGCAACTAATTCCAATGCAAACAGAAGAGAAATAACAACAAAATAAAGCAGAAATAAATGGAGAACCAAAAACCAATAGAAAGAATCAATAAAACCAAAGTCGGTTCTTCGAGAAATCAATAAAATTGATGGAACCCTAGCTAGTTGACAAAGAAAAAGAGAGAGAGGATATAAATAAACAAAATCATAAATGAGAGGGGGTCATTACCATGGACCCTGAAAAAATAAAATAAAAAAATCATCAGAGGATACTATGAACAATTATGTCAACAAACTAGACAACTTAGATGAAATGGACAAATTCCTAGAAACACAAAAAACACCCTACACTGACTTGAGAAGAAACAGAACATCTCAACAAACCAATCACAAGTAAAGAAATCTCCCTACAAAGAAACCCCAGATCCCTGGACCACATAAGTCCTGAAACCTAGTAGGGCCAGCCTCTCCAGAACATCAACTAGTTCCATTGCCCTGTCCCATATTATTGACAGCTCCTTCCAACATGAAAAAGTTAAAATGGGCATAGCTCAAATACCCCTAAAGAGCGGGAGAAAGATCAAAGGTGATGGTAAAGTTATACAGAAAAGGTAGGGTTTAACAAACAAGTATGACTGCTGAATCATTATGATGATATTTTCTTTAGTGTCCTATATCTCAGAGCAGTCAGAAGTAAAAACCTAAAATTGTGGAACTGTAATCATAGCAAACTCTGAAATCTATTCTACAACTAATTGCTGCGATGTACTTGAAAATGTATTGCTTTTTGTATATATGTTATTTCTCATAAAAAGGGGGGAAAAGACGACTGTGATATTAAATAAAAATAATATACATTAAAAAATGAAATTGAAAAAAAAAGTTGGTAGCCTGTGTTTGTATGGATCAACTTCTGGATGTTTTATTCCATTCCACTGACTATATATCTATCTGTTACAACAGTCTTGGTTATCTTATCTTTATTGTAAGTCTTTAAATTGGATAGATACAATACTAGGGGTCAATGGGGGGAAAGGGATAAGTGGTATGGGATGTTTGGGATTTTCTTTTTTCTTTTTATTTCTTTATCTGGAGTAATGCAAATGTTGTAAGATTGCTCTTGGTGATAAATACACAACCATGTGACGATACTGTGAACCACTGAATGCAGACTTTGGATAGACTGTATGGTGTATGAATATATCTCAATAAAATTACATTTTAACAAAAAAAAGAAAGAGAGAAAGAAAAGAAAAGCCCAAATGGCTTCACAGAGGAATTTTATTAAACATTCCAAAAAGAACTAACACCAGTTCTGCTCAAACGCTTCAAAAAAACTGAGGAAAAAGGAATACTACGTAACTCATTTTATGAGGCTAACATCACTCTAATACCCACACCAGATAAAAAAGCTACAAGAAGGGAAATCTACAAGCAAACCACCCTAGTGGATATAGACGTAAAAATTCTCAACAAAGTATTAGCAATTTGAATCCAATGACATGTTAAAAGAATTATACATCACTACCAAGTGGGGTTTATACCAGAAAGGCAAGGGTGGTTCAACACAAGAAAATCAATGTAATACAGCACATTAACAAATCGAAAGGGAAAAATCACATGATCATCTCAATTGATGCTGAAAAAGCATTTGACAAAATTCAGCATCCTTTTCTGATAAAAACACTTCACAAGAGAGTAAACAAAGAAAACTTTCTCAATACGATAAAAGGCATATATGAAGACCCCACAGCCAGAATGTACTCAGTGGTGAGAGACTGAAAACCTTTCCCCTAAGATCAGGAACAGGACTGTCACCACTATTATTCAACATTGTACTAGAAGTTCTAGCTAGAGCAATCAGGCAGAAAAAAGAAATAAAAGCCATCCAAATTGTAAAGAAAGAAGTAAACTTTTCATTGTTTGCAGATGACATGATTATATACTTGGAAAATCCTGAGAAATCTATGACAAAGTTACTTGAACAGCAAAGTGGCAGGATATAAGAGTTGCAAAAATCAGCAATATTTCTATACGCAAGCAATAATCCAACTGAGGAGACAATTAAGGAAAAAATTCCATTCAAAATAGTAACTAAAAGAATCAAGTACCTAGGAATAACCTTAATCAGCGATTTGAAGGACCTGTACACAGAAATCTACAAAGTATTGCTAAAAGAAATTGAATAAGATCTAAATAGGAGGAAAGATAATCCCTGCTCGTGGATAGAAAGGCTAAATGTAGTTAACATGTCAATTCTACACAAATTGATCTACAGATTCAACGCGATACCAATCAAAATTCCAACCTACCTTGAAGAATCAGAAAAGTTAGCTATCAAATTCACATGAAAAGGAAAAAAACCTTGAAGAGCTAAAAATATCCTAAAAAAGAAGTGGGAGGCCTCACACTTCTGGATTCCAAAGCTTATTTTAAAACCACAGGGGTCAAAACAGCATGACACTGCCACAAAGATAGAAGTATTGACCAATGAAATCAAATCGAATGTTCAGAAACAGACCACCAAACCTATAGTCAAATGACTTTTGACAAGGCACCCAAATCCACTAAGTTGGGACAAAATAGTCTTTTCAATAAATGGGCATGGAGAACCGGATATCCATACCCAAAAGAATGAAAGAGGACCCTTATCTTATACTCTACACAAAAAATAATTCAAAGTTGATCAAAGACCTAAATATAAGAACCAGAACCATAAAACTCCTAGAAGGAAACATATTCAAGACCTAGAAATAGGAGGTAGCTTCTTAAACTTTACACCCAAAGGACAAGCAACAAAAGAAAAAATAGATAAACGGGAATGTCTCAAAATCAAATGTTTCTGTGCCTCAAAGGGCTTTGTCAAAAAGGTGAAGAGGCAGCCAACTCATTAGGAGAAAATATTCGGAAACCATATATCAGATTAAGGTTTGGTATCCTGTATACATAAAGAAATCATGCAACTAAACCAGAAAAGAACAACAACCCAATTATAAAATGGGCTAAAGATATAAGACATTCTTCTGAAGAGCAAATACAGGTGGCCAAAAAGCACAGGAATAAAAATTTAAATAAAATTATAAATAAACAAATAAATAAAAAGCACATGAAGAGATGTTCACCTTCATCAGCTATAAGGGAAATGCAAATCTACACTACAATGAGATATCACCTCACACCTACAAGAATGGCTGCTATTAAATAGGAAACTACAAATGTTGGAGAGGAAATGGAGAAATTGGAACACTTATTCACTGCTAGTGGAAATATATAATGGCACAGCTGCTGTGGAATAAAGTTTGGCAGTTCCTTAGAAAACTAAATATCAAGTTGCCTTACAACCTAGAAATATCACTATTCAGCATATACCTAGAAGAGTTGAAAGCAGTGAAACAAACATTTGCTCACTGATGTTCATAACAGCATTATTCCCAAATGCCAAAAGATGGAAATAATCCAAGTGCCCATCAACAGATGAGAATAAACAAAATGTAGTATATACATATGATGGAATATTATACAGAAGAGGTTCCTGAAACATATGACAACATGGATGATACCTTGAGGACATACTACTGAGTGAAATAAGCCAGACACAAAAGGATAGACATTGTATGATTTCACTATTATAACCTTGGTAAAGGTAAACTCAGAGGCTTATAATTTAGAATATAGAGGATCTAGAGTTACACAGAAGTTAGAGATGGATAAATGGCCAGCTAATGAAGTTGAACTTAAGGGTAAGGAAATGGGTAGAAGTGAAGGCAATTCATTAGTGGGTTTATTAGTAATACTGCCATACTGAAGATGAGCATGACTGTATCCCACTGATGAACTCTACAAATTTAAGTTCTTGTATGAACTACTTCAAAAGTATAAATCTTGTACAAGGAGTCAATAATAGAGGGATACAGGGGAGAAAACTACTATTGCATGCTATAGCCTATAGTTAACAGGAGGACATAAACAGTACTACAGAAATACCAGGGGTAAATCATTGGGGGGGGGGGGACAACAGTAAAGGGAAGTTTGGATTTTATTTTTGGTGAAGGTTTGTTATTTTTCTCTTTAGTGCAATGAAACTTGTCTAAAATTGATGACTGTACAACTAAGCAAGGATAATGTTAGACATGGATTGTTTTCTTTGGGTGTTATCCATGATGCCCAATGGATGGAAGTGGCTGAAGGAAACACTGACTAAAAATCAGAATGGTGAACTGTGGTGCATACAATATTGTGCGGCAAAAGAAAGGAATGAAGGGGGATGCGAGGGTAGTACAGTGGTAGAATTCCCACCTGCCATGTAGGAGACCCGGGTTCAATTCCCAGTCCATGCACTTCCCAAAAACAAGCAAACAAGCAAATGAAAACAACCAAACAAAAACAAAAATTCAACAAATGGTGCTGCAATAAAAGGATACACTCACATAGAAAAAGAATGAAATCTGACCCCCGATAAATAGCATACAAAGAAAGAAAAAAAAAAGAAAGGATGAAGTCGGGAGGCATGCAATGTGGTGAATGAACCTTGGAGACATTATATGGTGCAAAATAAGCCAGAAACAAAGGAACAAATATTGTATGGTCTCTTTTAGAAAGTACTTAAAAGAAAATTGGAGCCTAGATTATAAACTCTTATAACAGTCACATTTAATCCAGGGCTGTGATGGTTATTTCTAGATTCTGAGATGCTGTGCTATATATATACATATTTCCATCGAACTTTGGGTACCTGTGTGACACCTAAGAGTTGGAGTTCTACAGCTCTGAAAGTCAGCCCTGCTACATGTAACAACTGCTAAAGAAACCAAAGAGATCAGAATTCAATTAGAGATAAGACTAAAGTCAATCTGTTCAGGACTAAGGAAAAGTAGAGTACAGGTTAAAGGACAATATTGTCTTTATTTTACAACTTTACCTACTGTATGAGATCAAAGGAAGAGAGGTTTATTTTGTCCAAAACCTAAATTTTCTCTAGCACATAATCTAACTCAACCTATCTGGATAGCTCATTTAAAGAACCCAAACACATGGAGCCCAAAATAGGAATGAGGGTTTATAAATCTGGATAGCTTAATGTAATACCCAAATATATCCTAGAGCATGTTGGGCAGGTACTTTAAAGTATTGGAAACTGTTAAACTTTCCAGCTGGGGAAACCATCTCAAACATTAGGGACTCCCAAATCAATAGGCCAAGCCCTTGATCTTGAAGCTTGCTCTTATAAAACCTATTTCTGTGGTGGAGAAGCTAAGTCTACCTATAGCTATGCCTAAGAGTTCCTTCCAGAAAAACTCTTTTGTTGCTCAGATGTGGACTCTCTCTCTCTAAGCCCAACTCTGCAAGTAAAATCATTACCCTCCCTTCTACATGAGACATGGCTCCCAGGGATGAGCCTGGCCCTGGCACCGTGAGACCAACAATGCCTTCCTGACCAAAAGGAGGGGGGGAAATTAAGGTAACAAAATAAGGTATCTAAGAGAGTTCAAATACAGTCAAGAGGCTATTCTGGAGGCTACTCTTACACAAACTTCAACTAGATATCACTAATTATAAGGGCTTGCCAAACCCCGACCAACACCATTCCTGTTAACTCTGAAGAACACCTAGGGCTCTCTCCAAGATTCTACAGAAGTTTCACATGCTAAGATTACTTTCCAGAAACCTGCAACTTCCAGATGGTTCCTAGACCAAATAAGTCCTGAAAACCAGAGGGGTCAGCCTCTCTAAAATCAACTAGTTCTATCCCCTTATCCCATACTGTCAACACCCTTTTCCATGAAAAAGTTAGAATGGGCATGGCCCCAACACACCTAAAGATTGGAGAAGGTTCAAAGGAGGAGGAGGATTTATAACAGAGAAGATAGGATTTAAAAAATGAGTATGACTGTGAACCATCATATTGATAATTCTTTTAGTCTCCAGTATCTTGGAACAGCTAGAAGGAAAAACCTCAAATTGCAGAATTGTAACCCCTACCAAACTTTGAAATTTTGTTCTATAACTACTTGTTACAATGCACTTCAAATTCTGTTGCTTTTAAGTCAGATTTCACAGTGGGAAATATTAAATACATAAATAAATATTGTAAAGGCAGAACTAAAGCACTGCTGGGTACTCATACAAAAGGATGAATTTTTTTAGTTTTAGTGACTAATCCATCATACTTTCACTTCAAAGGATTTCAATCAGTTGACAAGTAATTCTGTTTTCAGTAAGATAATTGTTTGATTTTTCTCTAGTTTAAATGTGTCAAAATTTACCAGCAGATGCAGTTCCCAGCACCACTGGCTGTGTTCTTGCAACACTCACATCCCAGATTCCATCCCTGTGACCAATATACTCCTTCACAAGCTGGCAGATTGCCCTTGATGTTGTAGTCTTAAAGCTGGAAACAATCTAAAATAGTAAAGGGAATGAAGTGAGTATTTTAAGGTTAAAAATGCAACATGGAAAAAATGTCTTGAAAAATCCATAAATCATGGACAGAATTTTAAACATTAAAGAACACAGCACTGTGCTAGATATTACAATGGTCCTCATACAAAGTTTTGAGAAGACTTCCCCTTACTTCACAGCTTGATATTATTCATATAAACAATATATTAGAAAGTTTATTTAGACATTTTAAGTCACTCTTTCATAAACCATGAAATCATCACACAAAATTTCCAAAATTCTAAAAAAAATAAAAACAGCATAATAGCTAGCTAGCCAGTCAAGACTTGAGTCAAGAAGCTATTCCCCAAACTGTTAACAATAGGCGTTTTTATTATGGGGGGGGAAGGTCTTCATTTTTTCTGTATTTGGTAATTTACAACAACCACATATTATGGAGGGAAAACACAATGGGGTTGGGAATTAAAAAGACGACACTTCTAACAAATGAACAGGTTTGTTTAAAAATCATTTATTGAGCACTTGACAGGTGCCAGGCAATGCACTAGCTGCAGAAAACACAAAGAATAAAACACAGATTCCTTGCCTTTAAGCAGCTTACAGTCTAACAGAAGACAGACATGAAAACAATACAGACAAAATGGTGCATATAAGTACTGTCTCATATAACGATATACACAATAAACAACTCTGATTTTCTCTTATAAGAAAAATATAAGGAAGGAAGAAACTAAATGCTAATATTTCTTTAGAGTTTTGTCTTCAGATGTTGTTCTCAGATCAAAGAATGACTTTTAGCTTTTAAGTAAATAAGAATATAGATTATTAAGAACAATTCAGAATGTAACAGTAAAATCAAGTGTAAAAGAAAAATGGGTGGTATTATACAGCTTATTTTAAAAACTGACTAAGCAAAGCCCTGAAAATTTACCTAGATACATTCTTAGTATAAACACATTAAAATTCAATCCACTGTCTGTTCCACCAACTCAAACATGTGCATTTTAATGAGTCCCCTGATACAGAAAAAGACTAAACGACATGGTTGCTGAAGAGATGACTTTCACTGATAATATAAAATGGTTCCATTTGACTTGGTTTAAATTTAAAGAAGAATTACAAAAGGACTTGTTCAACCCCAAACCCATCATCTTTTTTTTTTTTTGAAACTAATATATATATCCTATTCAACCCAGCAAAATTATCCTTCCAAAATGTGAAGAAGTGTTTTTGTTGGCATAAAGTGTCATTCAGACGTTAAATGATATTTTTATGAGGAAGTGAAATTAAAGAGCATGCAAAACTTTCTCCCATAGTAAGTTAATTTCATTTTCTAAGCCTCTCACCATTTCTAATACAAATAGTTTAAAAAAAAAAAAAAAAAACTAAGTATAGCCAAATTCTTTACCTCTTCTATTTGTACAATAAGAACATTCAATCCAACCACATTTTTGGTTGCATTTTGGAAGCAGAGAAGATATTGCATTGTTTGTGGATATTATGACAAATCACTCAACATGTTGTCTCAAAAATGTCTATTACACTCTGACCACCTATTAACTTAAACTCTTTGTTCTTAAAAATGTGGACTTTGTAAAATTACAGAGGCTCAATTAAACAGACTGAATTACTTAAAGAAAATGTTCGTGACAGAAAAGCAATAGAATGAAATAAATTGACGCTTATGCCTGTCATCCTAATTTATCTCTTTAACTATGATACAATATAAAATATTTTTAAAATCAGAAAGGGGTTTTTCCACAAGGAAATTAGATGTTTACTTAATAAAAAAAACACTTTGTGAACATTTTTACAAATTCCTTTAAAGTGGTTTGCATGTTACATTCTCCTTCTCATAAGGCATTAGAAATACATTATTAGACTTAAGGAGAGAAACCCCTTCTGGGGTTACTTAATGCACTTTTTTTTTCCACTTTCTCACTAAACATGCTATTTGCCTTCAATGGCTCTGAGTCATAAGGAGAGAAAGTACTGATTCTAGACTGTACTATTTTTCTTGTACCCTTGCTTAGCTTTAACACCAAAATTCCATGCTGTAGTAGAAATCAGAATATAATCTGTTATCGAATTATTTTCTCAATTTTCAAATACTGCCTTGTATTTTCCTTTTTATTCTTTAAGATGGGTAAACACAGTGTGCAAAATGCTAAAAAGATAATTAGAAATATGTTCCTTATAAGATTAAACGAATTTCCATAGCTAAAATGCCTGGGGCTTTAAATATCTCCAATAATTTTTTATAAAAACAAAGTATTCTTGTATATACCCTAACCTTTGCCCAAACTTAATTTTTTATTGCTTATGATAAGGGATAATTTTATATAATAATTTCTTCCTCTACTTCCGAAATAATCAGAAACTTTGAAATTTGGAAGTCTAAAATTATACATTACATACCTGCAGCTGTAGCTACCAGAATAAACAATACATCAGAAGAAGTTAAATGAGGAAGAACATAATCTCACACTTCATTTTGAAGAAAAAGTTAAGCGTTAATTTATTTAAAATGTGAAAATTAATAATCATAAGCTAAATGACATTACATGATAAAAAAGCTAATTAGCAACTTACATTCTAGAGGTTACCAAAGGAAACAGTAGAAAATGCCAGTAATAATCAGATATTTGTAATAACAAAGAATTACCAAAGACTTTCAAATAAGCAGAAATAACAAGATAATTTGCTCTACTAATCAATTGCAGTTATTCTTTCTGTGGATGTCTTGCTAAATAACCTTAGCTCATGGGAAGAAGCTGGAAAAAGCTAACAATAACTGCATCACAGCAAACACCACAAATCTTGAATATTTTTTGGTTTAATGAAAGGAATGTACATTCATTAAAGTTAGATAATTTATCTTTTATACAGAGCAAATACTTGAAAGTAGAGTATTTTGATCACCTCAAAATAGAACTTCATAATGGCAATTCATAAATTCATTTCCAAACACTTAAATCCTTGCCACTTAAGAAGGTAAGAACAAGAAACTTTAGGAGAAAGCAAAATACCACAGATGTCCCTGTTTGCCTAAGAGACAGACCACTTGATCATTAAGGAAAAGAAGACAATGAACTAAAATGTAACTATAACTATAGCTCAGTAGATAATTTTCATTGTTTTATACAATGAAAAAGCCTTTACACATCAAGCCAATTAACAACAGAAAATATATTTTCCCTCTAAGGACAACAGAAAATATATTTTCCCTCTAAAGACAATTATTTTTACTAACACAATGTATTAATCTCAATAAATATTAGGGCAGGTTAGTGTGTAAGTGTCTACGTATTTTGGGCATTTAACATATCTATGTTATTCCTTTTAAAAATTATATTTGTCTTAAAACAAGATATTCATCTTTTTCTATTACATATATCTAATTGAAAAATATGCAATTTAAAGTACACATCTACACATCTTAAATACCACATGATTGGTTCAAGAGTAAATACTGATGTGGAACCAAGAGTTAGTGTCTTGCATACCTTGCTAGTAGAAGCTTTATATGTGGTCTTTAATTTCTGAGAAAGCTGACTGGTACTATGACTGGCTGTAGAGACAAAGAATTGACAATCAAATACAATCATCCAATCTAATTACCACAGAATGAACTTGATATATCATATCCAATCTCTCATATTTTACACAGGAAGAAAATAAACCCAGAAAAATACAAATGTCCACGGTGATAAGTAGAAAATGGCAGAGTTGGAAGATGAACCCATGCTTCCTTGCTCTTTTATCTTCCACACCTGTACCTGAATTATGTATTTCAAATTTTGCTGATTACAAAAATGAATCAGTGTCCTTCAATAAATTATAAATTTTCACAATACATAATTAGTGAGATAATTCTTTTAAGAACATCCAACTTTACCTTTTGTTTTGAGTTGGCCTTTACTCAGTTCTGCCCCATCAATTGCTTGTCCTTCAACAGCTAATCGTTCATTAAGAGTATCGATTTCTCTACGCACTAGGAATAAAAGAAATTTTTTCAAAAATGTAAAATATGCACTTTCTAGTTTAAATGCATTCCCCACTTCCAAAGCTTGAACATGTAAAAATGTTACATATTAATGTTGTCTAAACAAAGATATGAATTATATTCTAATAAACAAGATCAAAGTTAATAGAGTTCTAAAAAATCAATCCCTAGCAAGAACAAAAAAGACAAATTCAATTTCAGACTACATTCTAACTCGAAATATAAGAAAGAGAATAAACAAAGCAACATTTATTATTTCTTTTAAATACAAGAAAATGAGAAAAGAGTAAGATACTGTTCCAAGATATCATTTCAGAAATAAAATCTCAAAAGCTCTTCCTACCCTGTGCAAGATATGCATGCTATCAAGGTTCTCAAGCAGGGATCCTACATTTCAATAATTAGTTTCCTTTGTATCTTATTCTATGCATTTAAAAACATTATTCTGATACTGTCTGAAATTCAATAAAGCATTATTTACAATTTAGCTGAGAATACTGAAACTGGAGAAAAAGACACAATAATAGGATTGTTATTATTATGCACTACCAGTGCATGATGCCATAAGCACTAAGTAAAGATTAGATATAATAAAGAATAAAAATTCAAGAAAAGTTCTGAAAAATCAGTAAGAATTACAGACTTATAGGGAAAAAAAAGAAGCATAAAAAGGAAGGACATGAGGTATAAAGAACAAAGACACTGGGAAGGAAAATGAAATTAACAATGTTGATGGCTTTCTATGCATCAGGCCCTAAGAAATGGGCCTCTAAAATCAATGTTGTAACCCATATTGTAGAGATTAGGAAAGAGAGACCCAGAAAGGTTAGATAACTAGTCGAAAGACACCCAGGTTAATGAAGTGATGAACCTGGGACCTGACCTGCATACTTATCCAGCTCTAAAGCCTATATAACTGCCATGTAACCTCCCAACTATTGTACAAGATTAGATCTATTCAGGGTATAATGAGAAGATTGGTCTGGTAGGGTCTGAATAAAAGAACAGAATGACATAAGGTTAGACAAAGTGGTTAAGAGGAAAAGGCTCTAATTATTATCTACCCTAAGCAGTCCTGATATCTTACAAGCAACAGAAAGCTAACAAAACTTTTAAGAAACTAATAGGGTAAACTCAAACTTCTAGCACTAGTAATTTTTAATTGAACAATCTGCACAAATCCATAAAAATACTGCTTTACTGCTTTAGATCACAACAGAAACATAGTGACACCCTTCAGTTGTTAAAACTCTGATACTTAAAAAAAAAAAAGCTTAAAATTAAATGCACGACATTGTACCTAATTTTTATTTTATATAATGCTGGGAAAATTTTCTGTAAATTTTCAAGGTGGATTTACGAGAAGGAGAATCCAACATTAAAACATCAAAATTGTCAAACAGAAAAGCTTAAATAACAAAGGATTACATTCATTTCACTATTCCATCCATCCACACCACTTTATTAATAATGCAAATATTTATTAGCTTTTTTAGAATCAACTTCTAGATAACGCACAAAAGACTTAATTATCATTACATTTGCATAATGTAAATATTATGAACACAAATCCTAAAAATATAATTAACAAATTGGAATGTAATGAAGTAGTGAGAAGGATAAAGAAGAATGTGGTCATTTCCTAATATTTCATAGCAAAGCATTAATACATATGGCCTAAACTTGACAAATATAAAAATAGATCATTTAAATTTATAGAAATAATCACCAGAAAAATCAGAGGCAAAAACTGCAGAAAATATTTTCCTTTGAAGAATGGTATGGGGTTGGTGCGTAGGGATAATAGGAGAGAAATTTTTCTTTCTATACAGTTTGGGTCAGGATAATAGGAGTGAGATTTTTCTTTCTATACAGTTTGATTTTTCTTTCTATACAGTTCGAATTTTCTATACAGTTCTTTCTATTCATTTATCCTAAACTCCTATTTTACATCTTTACATAATTTATTTCTTTACTTAAAGAAATTACTTCTAAAATAATAAAAAACTAAAAGGCTTCATCAATTCAAAATCCTATTAACTTTTAATTAATAGGTTAAACACATTTTAAGAAATTTTCAAATTATGGTATCTTATAAAGAAAAGCATAAATCAAAGTTTTCTCAATTTGCAGTATAATTGGTACAGGAAAAATTGTAAGATGCATTCATTTTTCATAAACTCATTATTTGGATTAGTAGACGGGATAGGAAAAATAATGCTCCACTTCACAAAGATGTTCATATTCTAAGCCCCAGAATCTGTGATATGCCACCTTATATGGCAAGAGGAACTTTGCAAGTATGTTTAAAGTTCAGGCTCTAGAACTGGGGAGGTTATCCTGGATAAACAGGTGGACAAATCCAATCACATGTCCTTATAAGTGGAAGAGGAACGTAGAAGAGTGGGCTTCAGAAATCCAACAGGAAAAGGATTTCACCCAACAATGCTGGCTTTGAAGATGGAGGAAGGGGGCCATGAGCAAGGAATGAGGTAGTTATCTAGAAGGCAGAATGGCCCTCATCTTACTGCCAGCAAAAATACAGGGACCTACAATCACAAGGAATCTAATTCTGCTAACAATTCAAATAAGCAGGAAATGGATACTCCCTTAATGTCTCCAAAAAGGGGCACAGCTCTACCAATACATGATTTTAGTTTGGTAAGACCTGCATCAGACTTCTGACCTAGAGAATTGTATGATAATAAGTTTGTGTTATTAGGTTTGTTATGGTAGACCAGAAAACTAACATAGTAGGTGAATATCTACCCATAAATTTGACTTTCAAAGAGATCTACGGGTAAGTGAAAAGTTATAAGATTATATTAAGATAGGTGATACTCACATTCTAAGTTTTCAATATAAAGGTTTTCAAATTCTCTTTCTATTTGACCAAATAGTTCCAGAAGTGTACTACGAACCGAGGAAGGCAGTTTAGAATCCTATAGAAAAGGAAGATTATGTTTTAAATAAATAGATAGAGGGAGAGATAACTCAAATGCTAAGCACCACTATACTTTTTTCGAAAGTGAATCATCATTTATCCTAAACTCTTATTTTACATCTTTACATAATTTATTTCTTACTTAAGGAATTTAAAGTTTCAAATTTCTACAGAGGAAACTGTAATTGAATTTCACAAATGGTTACCTTACACAATATGGCATTTAAGAACAAGCACTTCTTCAAAATAACATTTTTCCTTTTACAAGGGAGGAAATATACCCACTGTATTCAAAAAAAGTTCAAATTTGTAGAAAAGGCAGTTCTCATAAATGAAACTGCATTATGAAAAGCCTCTATAGGGTACACGGGAAGTTCAGTAATAGAATGCTCACCTTCCATGCAGAAGACCTGGGTTCGATTCCCAAACCATGTACCCCCCTCCAAAAAAAAAAAAAAAAGCCTCAAAATTCTGTATTATACACTATTATAAATGTATTTAATATGATAGAAACTGTGCTTTTATAGTGGTCTCATTATGTTTCACTGTGCTTCAAGCAAAATAATCTGGCTATTTCTTGTACACTATTTTTAATACCTAAAACACTGAGCTGTAAAACAGGAGAAAAAGAAAAATCTTACCTAATAAGATCAAAATCTCTACTAGTTAAAAATGAAAACATTTAAGCACCCCAATTGTGACATATAATTCCTCCCTACACACCTTTGCTGTCTCACACCTCGAGTCTCTCTGTTTACAGCCAAGGAGTTTAGGGAGGAAGCAACATCTCAGCTGAATGTTTAAATATGGGCAAATAGTATCCTAGGTACTAAATTTGTTCACAAACATTTCCTTTTCTTAGACAATGCTAATAAATAGCACACGATTTGATACAGTTTCTTTCTACTTTAATTTGAGGATGTAGCTATATAATATATTTTGTGTCCCCTTGTGCTAGTTTGAAACTGTTATGTACCCCAGAAAAGGTGTGTTCTTCTAGTCCAATCTTGTGGGGGCAGACCTATTGGGACCTTTTGGCTAGCTGGAAATGTGACCTTGCCTATTCAACATGAGTCTTAATCCTTTTAGTGGAGCCCTGTGTGAAAAGAATAAAAGTTAGAAAAACTAGTGCTCAGAGCCAAAACAGAAAGCAGGGAGATGAAAGGAAGACGCAGATATTTTGAGATGTAGAAGGAAAAACTCCAGGAGACTCCAGAAGCTGAGAGAGCCAAATGAAACGAGAAAGGGAAAGAAGGACAGAAGATGTCCTCATGTGCCTTCCCATGTGACAGAGAAAACTCAGATGTGATCAGCCTTTCTTGAGTGAAGGTATCCTCTTGTTGGTGCCTTAGCTAGACAGTCTCATGGCCTTAGAACTGTGAATTTGTAACCTAATAAATCCCCTTTGTAAAATCCAATGCATTTCTGGTATATTGCATTCCGACCACATTAGCAAACTGAAAAAACCCTTTCCAGTATTTAGAATAATTTTCAAGTGAAATTCTCAACAAATATTTCTAAAATAATGTTTCAGTACTTAACTGCTGTTGTGTAATTTTCTCAGTGACTTATAATTTATATATAGCACAAACTTCTTGATGTCTAATGAGTCTAATTAAAACAAAAGGACACAATGCTTATTATAAATCCTAAGATTAGCTTTTTAGGAGGATAAAAATGATCTCTAACGATATAAGGGTTTTAGCATTGTGGGTTTTAAATTAATCACAGAACTCTTAAATTTCACAGGCTACTTAAAAAAAAGTATATGAAACCACAGGTTTAAAAATTGAACCTGATAGTAATCAGTAAAATACAGCCTCTCCCAACTTCCCTCTAAAATACCAACGAAGAAAAGAAAATGAAAACTTAAACAATGAAAATTAAATTCAACCTTTATGGGAGGAAATTTCAATAACTACAAAATGTGAGAACTGAACCAAGAATCATATTTAATACACTCTGCCCAGCCTTGTGGTCTCTGCATATTCTATTCCCTCTTCATAGAACATTCTTCCCCCACCTCATCTGGTTAATTCCTCCTCATACTTCTGTACTCAGCTCAAATGTCACTTCCTTAAGGAAGTTCTTCTGACACCCTATGCAATAGACCAAATCTCCTCTTACATATATAAATTCCTTCTCTCCTATACCCATAATCATTTAAGATCCCAATTATTCAGCAACTAAAATACTTTATTTACTTGAGTATTATACGCACCTTAATATTAAAAGTAATTGTCATG
>PVIY010042525.1:0-12535 GCA_004026745.1 Myrmecophaga tridactyla | reverse complement strand
ATAATGATCATTTCTTAAAACATTTGCAACAATTTAGAAAAAACAGAAAAAAATTCATACATACCATACTCCTTACTCCTCCCTTTCATTGATCACTAGCATTTCAATCTACTAATTTTATTGAAACATTTGTTCCCCCTATTATTTATTTATTTTTAATCCATAGTTTTACTCATCTGTCTGTACCATAGATAAAAGGAGCATCAGACACAAGGTTTTCACAATCACACAGTCACATTGCTAAAGCTATATCATTATATAATCATCTTCAAGAAACATGGAACTCTACAGTTTCAGGCACTTCCCTCTAACCTCTCCAATATACCTTAACTAAAAAGGTGATATCTATATAATGTGTAAGAATAACCTCCAGGGTAACCTCTCGACTCTGTTTGGAATCTCTCAGCCATTGACACTTTATTTTGTCTTGTTTCTCTCTTCCCCTTTCGGTCAAGAAGTTTTTCTCAATCCTTTGATTCTGAGTCTCAGCTCATTCTAGGATTTCTGTCCCACATTGCCAGGGAGGTTTACACCCCTGGGGGTCATGTCCTACATAGAGAGGGGGAGGGCAGTGAGTTTGCTTGTTGTGTTGGCTGAGAGAGGCCACATCTGAGCAACAGAAGAGGTTTTCTGGGGGTGACTCTTAGGCCTAATTTTAAGTAGGCCTAGCCTGTCCTTTGCGGGGATAAGTTTCATATGAACCAATCCTAAGATGGGGGGCTTGGCCTTTTGCTTTGATTGTCCCCACTGCTTGTGAGAATATCGGGAATTCTCCACATGGGGAAGCTGAATTTTCCCCCTTTCTCAACATTCCTCCAAGGGGACTTTGCAAATACTTTTTATTCACTGTTCAAATCACCCTGGGATTTATCGGGGCATCACTCTGAACAAACCTACAAAATCTCACACTCTACTCAAGGTTCCATGTACTTATGGGCACCAGGATTTTATGTAATCATTTTGCTTTGAAGGAAAAAAAAACTAATTGTCTTTGTACTACATTTTTGCACTACCTTTTCATTTTGCATTTAACCAGGAAATGAAATGTTAAAGGAAGCATTTGCTCGATGACTCAGAGGGGATGCTGGATGGTGACTTATGTATTTTAGGACAGTGGTTTACAAGCCTGCTTTGCCTGGGTTTCTCTTGTCAGTGTTCTTTAAGGCACTCAAGGGCCCCATTTGTAGCTCTGGTCAGTGCCTAGACTTCTGCAGCATGCACTGTGCATACGGAGTCTACTTCTTACCTTTTTTTAAGTGCAATTTTATTGAGATTTACTCACACACCATATAATCCATCCAAAGTATACAGTCAGTGTTACCCAGAGTCAGCACATAGTTGTACAATCATCACCATAATGCACTTTAGAACATTTTCATTACTCAAAAAAAAAAAGATAAAAGAAAACCCTAAATATCCCATACCCTTTATACCTCCTATTTTTGACCCCTAGTATTGGGATGATATTAAGATATTGCTTTTAATTATAGTCCATAGTTTGCAATAGGTACATTTTCTCCCATGTATCACTCAATTATTAACTCCTCGCAATAGTGTTGTACATTTGTTCTAGTTCACGAAAGAACTTTTTAAATATTTGTACTGTTAACCAGTCATCATCCACCATAAGATTCACCGTGTTATACATTCCCATTGTTTCCACCTCTAGCTTTCTTTCAGGTGCCATCCCTGACTCTAAACTACTCCTTTCAGCCACTTTCACTCATAATTCAGCACTGCTAATTATACTCACAATAATGTGCTACCATCACCTCCATCCATTTCAAACGTTTAAGTACAACATCATTAGACTTTCTGCACATACTAAGAAACCGCTCCCCATTCTCTAGCTTCATTCTATCCACTCCTAACCTTTATTCTAGATTTTATATCTATGAGTTTATATAATTAGTTCATATTAGTGAGACCATACAACATCTATCCCTTTGTTTCTAACTTATTTCACTCTCAACATAACGTCCTCAAGGTTCATCCATGTTGTTGCATGCTTCAGGACTTCATTTCTTCTTACTGCTGAATAATATTCCATCACATGTAAATACCACGTGGTGTTTATCGAGCCATCAGTTGATGGGCACTTGGGTTGCTTCCATCTTTTAGCAATTGTGAATAGTGCGGCCATGAGCATCAGTTTGGAAGTGTCTGTTCATGTCCCTGCTCTCAGATCTTCTGAGCAGTTCCTGAATAGCAGGCTTGACAGGTCATAAGGCAACCCTATACTTAGCTTTCTGAGGAAACGCCAAACCATCTGCCACAGCGGTTGTACCATTTTACATTCCCAGCAGCAGTGAATAAGTGTTCCTATTTCTCCATATCCTCTTCAACACCTGTGGTTTCCTGTTTGTTTAAAAGTGGCCATTTTAGTAGGTGTGAAATGATATCTCATTGTGGTTTTGACTTGCATTTCCCTAATAGCTAGTGAGAACAAGCATCTTTTCATGTGCTTTTTAGCCTCTTGTATCTCCTCTTCGTAAAAATATCTATTCACATCTTTTGTCCATTTTAAAATTGGGTTGTTTCTATTTTTATTATTGAATTGTAAGTTCTATTTATTTATTTATTTATTTTTTAAAATACCAAAAAAACACCAAAGAAACGCAAACATTCTAACTTTTGATCATTCTGTTCTACATATATAGTCAGTAATTCACAATATCATCACATAGTTGCATATTCATCATCAGAATTGTAGGTTCTTTATTTATTCTGGATGTCAAACTCTCATTAGATAAGAGTTTCCAAATATTTTCTCCCAATGAGTCAAGCTGCCTTTTCACCCTTTTTTGACAAAGTCCTTTGAAGCATAGACGTATTCAATTTTGAGGAGGTCCCATTGATCTACTTTTTCTTTCATTGCATGTGTATTGGGTGATCCAAGAAACTACTGCTTATCACTAGATCTTGAAGATGTTTCCCTTTATTTTCTCCTAGGAGTCTTGTGGTACTGGCTCTTATATTTAAATCTTTGATCCATTTTGAATTAATTTTTGTATAGGGTGTGAGATAGGGATCCACTTTCATTCTTTTTTTTATATATTAAAAAGTTTTATTTTATTGACATGTACAAATTATAAAATTCTAAATTACAATTGCTAACTTCTTAGCACTGTATATTTATTCAGATTGAACTTTTAAGTTTTCTTAGTTTATTCCCTACTGTTTCCTTATTACTCCTTTCTCAGGTTCATTGTCATATTACAAACTATATCCTTAAGCAATTCTTTCAGATCTGTGAGTGGTTCTTTTCAGTCCTTGCCTATTCAAATGTTTTATTTTATCCCAGGCTTGAATGCTTGTTTGACTAGATACTGTAGATTCTCTTGCTCAATGTCTGTTCCCACTTCCTTCTAGCGTGTCTTCCTAAACTACTTTCCTGCTCCTTTGTAGCCAGCATTCTAGATGTGATTTATGGTCCACCATTCATATGCACTTTATGAAACTTAAATTTGGAGGGAAGTGGTGAGAGAGACAGGTATAAGACATCCATTTTACTGATATGGATCCTCAGAGATCCTGAGTTAAAACTACCCAACAAAACCATTCTTCAGAAACTGCCTGAGGTAAATGTTTCTTGTTTTAAGTTGCTAAAATTTGGGGGTAATTTGTAATGCAGCAATAAGTAATAGAGACAGTAAGTGCCAACAAAATAGTGATCAGAAACCCATTAATACATTGACTTGTCTCTACCTTTACTCTTGGTAAAAAATAAACATATACACATAAAATTACCCTCTCCAACTTTAGTATGTATAAACAAGAGTGACAATTGTTAAAATAAAATATTTAGTTCTAAAAGACTGAAATCACATCAGCCTGAAGACACTTTTACCAATTACTAGTCATAGTTGCACAAAACTATCTTCTAAGGAAAACTGGCCAGTGAGACAGTTAAGTTTGTGCTTTCAGCTATAAAGACAGTCTTTTTCTTTTTTAAGTTCACATATGGGCAGGAGGCACCAGGGATCGAACTCCAGACCTGCAGCACAGAGGGTCAGAGCTCTGCCTGCTGAACCACGGCAGCTGCCCTATAAAGATAATCTTAAAATGCACTCTTTCTTTCCTGTAATGATAGCTAAACTACTCTCAGCACCACCTTAAGCATCGTTATTGGTAGTCCAGCTCTTAATGAAAAAGGGGCTGAGTTACAGTTTACTTTAATAACCCAGCGGGTCATCTTTGAAACAGAACCATGGAGCAAAAGTATTTACACAAAGCCGAGACTTTATCTTAGAATGAAAGGTAACACAGGTCCCTAATCTCTTAAGAAAAATAAATTAAAACTTTCAGTCACCAACAGTCAAGATTTTCATTCAGAAATGTTTCTTAAATATCAAATTTTTCTTCACAGATGCTATGTCCATTTCTTCATACTCTTCTCTTGTTACCACCATATCTTCAAAATCATCATTCTCTGATATCAATTTTCCACCTTCCCAGGAATAAGTAATAGGGTTTTCAGGCAGCACAACAGAAACATCATAATCTGTTGGAGTGAGACACCGAACTTCTGAATAAACCCGATCTCTAAATCCTGGGAAAAGGGAATTTCCATCCGTCAAAACAATGTTCTTAAAAAAATGAGGCTGCATTTCTTACAAAAGCCCTTTTTAATTGTACTGAAATCAGGCAAAACATAGTCTATCATTACTGTATTTTCTTCTCCTTTCAACTTTGCAATATCCATGTCTCTATAAAAATCCTGAGACACATAGCATACATCTTCTTTTACTTGGTTAACTACATGTGTTTCATCCATAACATGTAGCTGCTTGGAAGAAATGATCTCCTTTAGATAATTGGTTAAGAGCTTTCCTCCCAGGTGGCTGTTGTGGCTCAGCAGGCAGAGCTCCGACCTGCCATGCTGGAGGTCTGGAGTTCCATCCCTGGTGCCTCCTGCCCATATGCAAATTAAAAAAAAAAAAAGAGCTTTCCTCCCATGTTTATTTGAATAATTGCCTCCTTTTTTTTTTACATGGGCAGGCATCGAACCCGGGTCCTCGGGCACAGCAGACAAGCATTCTTACCTGCTGAGCCACCGTGGCCCACCCCTCCTTTTTCTTTTTACTTCTACAGTAAGGAACAATATATGTAAA
Source organism: Myrmecophaga tridactyla (assembly GCA_004026745.1). Lineage (NCBI taxonomy): Eukaryota > Metazoa > Chordata > Mammalia > Pilosa > Myrmecophagidae > Myrmecophaga > Myrmecophaga tridactyla. The sequence continues at coordinate 7,421 of PVIY010042525.1, read as the reverse complement.
GGAATATCCACTATCTACAATGATACAGCACAATTCAGAAGGATTATCTCAGAAATACCTATGTGCACTGAGAGCCCCAGCATTTACTCTTAATACTGCTTGGAATTGATATTCTTCAAGCAGCATTTCATTCATTGATTCTTGAATTGAAGTGAAGTTAAAATATGGTTCCGTGATAATAATATTAGTATCTAAAAAAACAACTCCGATTTGTTACCTGATACATTTCTTTTCCAAAAAGGTAATCCCAAACTTGTCTTTGAACATCCCAGTTCACCAAGTACCCCTTCTGAAAAGGCAGGATGTAAAAGAGTCCAGAGGGATCTTTTATTTCATCTATCTGGTTAGCTGTAAAGGTTTTAAGACGGGCTGTTTTTGACCTGAACTGACAGTTAGGAATAACCGAGACACTGTCGTGGCCATAGCCGATTTTGGCGTTGTAGGCCCCGTTATCCAGCACTAAGGTCGTCATCGCGGCCCACCGGCCCGCGCGCCGCCGCCCACTTTCATTCTTTTGCTTATGGATATTCAGTTCTCCTAACACCATTTATTGAAGACACTATTCTGTCCCAGTTGAGTGGATTTGGGAGCCTTGTCAAAAATCAATTGACCATAGATCTGAGGGTCCATTTCTGTGCTCTCAATTCAATACGATTGATCACTATGTCTATCTTTATGCCAGTACCATACTGTTTTGACCACTGTGGCTTTATAATATTCTTTAAAGTCAGGAAAAGTGAATCCTCCCACTTCACTCTTCTTTTTCAAGATGTTTTTGGCTGTTCGAGGCCCCTTACCCTTACAAATAAACTTGGTAAACTAGCTTTTCCATTTCTGCAAAGTAGGCTGTTGGAATTTTGATTGATATTGTCTTGAATCTGTAGATCAATTTGGGTAGAATTAACATCTTAATGACGTTTATTCTTCCAATCCATAAACATGGGATTCTTTCCATTTATTTAGGCTTTCTTTGATTTATTTTATCAATGTGTGTAGTTTTCCATGTACAGGTCCTCTACATGCCTGGTTAAGTTTATTCCTAGATATTTAATTCTTTTAGTTGCTATTGTAAATGGAATGTTTTTCTCCATTACCAATTTGGATAGCTCATTACTCATGTATTTCTATGGATAGCTCATTACTCATGTATTTCTATGGATAGCTCATTACTCATGTATTTCTATGGATAGCTCATTACTCATGTATTTCTATGGATAGCTCATTACTCATGTATTTCTATGGATAGCTCATTACTCATGTATTTCTATGGATAGCTCATTACTCATGTATTTCTATAACACAGTAGTTTTTTGGATGTTGATCTTGTATCCTGCCACTTTGCTGAACTTGTTTATTAGCACAAGTAGCCTTGTTATTTTGGGGAGATTTTCTAAATACAGGATCACGTCATCTGCAAATATTGAAAGTGTTACTTCTTCCTTTCTGATGTGGATGTCTTTTATTTCTTTCTCTTGCTCTAGTTAGAACTTCTAGCACCAGGTTGAATAACAGTGGAAACTGTGGGCACCCTTGTCTTGTTCCCAGTCTAAGAGGGAAATCTTTTCATCTCGCACCACTGAGTACGATGTTAGCTTTGGGTTTTTCATATAGGCCCTTTATCATGTTGAAGAAGTTTCCTTCAATTCCTGCCTTTCAAAGTGTTATTATCAAGAAAAGATGTTTGATTTTGTCAAGGGCCTTTTCTGCATAACTCAAGATGTTCATGCGGGTTTTCCCTTTCATTTTGTTGATGTGGTGTATTACATTAATTTATTTTCTCATGTTAAACCACCCTCGCATACCTGGAATAAAACCCACCAGGTCATGGTGTGTCTGATTCTTTTAATGTGCTGTTGGATGATTCAATCTGCAAGTATTTTGCTGAGGATTTTTGCATCTATATTCATTAGAGAGATTGGTTTGTAGTCTTCTCTTCTTGCAGTATCTTTAACAGGCATTCGTATGAGGGTAATGCTGGCTTCACAGAATGAGGCTTCAACAAATGAGTTGGCAACATAGAATGATGTTGGCTGCATAGAAGAGGTAGGGTTCCATCTTCTTCAATTTTTTGGAAGAAGATTTTTTTTTGATCAGGAACGGCGTTAATTCTTGTAATGCTTGGTAAAATTCACCTGTAAAGTCATCTTGTCCTGGGCTTTTCTTTGTTGGAAGATTTGTGATAACTGATTCAATCCCTTAACTTGTGATTGGTTTGTTTTATCTCTTCTCAAGTCAGTGTAAGCTGTTCATGTGTTTCTAGGAAAAGGTCCATTTTACCTAAGTTGTCTAGTTTGTTGGCATTCAGTTGTTCACAGTATTCCCTTTTTATTTCCTCAGGATCAGTGGTATTAACCACCCTCTCATTTCTGATTTTATTTGCATCTTCTCTCTTTTTCTAATCTTTGTTGATCTAGCTGAGGGCTTGTTAAATTTTATTATTTTCTCAAAGAACCAACTTTTCTTTCTATTGATTCTATTTTTTGTTTTTATTGTTATTGCTCTACATTCCATTTATTTCTGCTCTAATCTCTGTTATTTCTTTCCGTCTGCTTGCTTTGGGAATAGTTTGCTGTTCTTTCTCTAGTTTCTCCAGTTGTTCACTTAGATATTTGATTTTAGCTTTTTCTTTCTTTTTTTCTTGGCATGGGCAGGCTCCGGGTATCGAACATGGGTCTCCGGCATGTCAGGCAAAAACTTTGCCACTGAGCCACCGTTGCATTGCCCTCTTTCTTTTTCATGTAGGTGCTTAGGGCTATAAATTTCCCTCTCATCACTGCCTTCACTGCACCCCATACATTTTGATATATTGTGTTCTTATATTCATTTGTCTCGAGATATTCACTGATTTCTCTTGCAATTTCTTCTTTGACCCACTAATTGTTTAAGAACATTTTGTTTAACCTCCATACATCTGTAAAATTTCTGGTTCTCTGGTTATTATTTCTAGCTTCCGTCCATTATGATCAGAGAAAGTGCCTTGTATAATTTCAATCTTTTAAAAAATAAGATCTGTTTTGTGCCCCAGCAGGTGGCCATTCCTGCCAGTAAAGCTGTTTGCATGGACTTTTTTTTCCCATCAGTGTGCTAGTTTGAAGCTGCTATGTATCCCAGAAAAGGCCATGTTCTTTTAATCCGTTCTTGTGGATGCAGACCTGTTGTGGATGAAATCTTTGGGTTAGATTATTTCAATTGAGATGTGACCCACTTGATTCAAGGTGGGTCTTAATCCTTTTACTGGAGTCCTTTATGAGAGGATAAAGGACAGAAGTAACTTAGAGAGAGAAAAAAAAACCCCAGAGAAGCTAAGAGAGGACCCACAGAAAAACTAGAAGCTGAAAGCAATGAAACCCAGGAGCAAAGGACCAGCAGATGCCAGCCATGTGCTATCCCACGTGACAGAAGTGTCCTGTATGCCAGCAGCCTGTCTTCACAGTTCAGGTATCATCCTGTTAATGCCTTAATTGGGACATTTTCATGGCCTAAGAACTGTAAATTGTAAGTTAATAAGTCCCCACCATAAAAACCAATCCATTTCTGGTATATTGCATTTCTGCAGCTTTAGCAAACCAAAACACCATCCTTTTATTTTCAATGGTCTTAAAGTGAGTCTCTCATAAACAGCACATAGTTGGATCATATATATATGATGACATATCATCAACCGGAAACACACCAAATCTCTCCAGAATATGGTGCAAATCCCTGGGTAATATTCATCCCTAAACTTGCTGTCCTACAACTCAAATAATACAACATGAACAAAACAGCATTGCATTCCTCATTTCTGTAACTGATCACATGGTCGCAGTTCATATTTATCACCACCTTCTTCCACTACCCATTCCATGTTCCCTTTACCCTCAGCAAGCACTTCAGCTGGCCGTGGTTCTTTGCCTGCTGGGGTGACCCAAACCTTCATTCCTGAAGTTTCAGAGCCATTGGTAGTCTTGCCTGGATTGGTTTGTTGCAGTTTTCCATTGATTTTAATCACAGGGCATGGTAGTACTAAAAGATGCCCAAGGGGATCTCCTATATTCCAGGAAAACTCTTCTTTACCTCCATTATGTAGTTGCAGTCCTATTTTCTCCTGATAGTCAGGGTCAATTACCCCAGACAATAATGTAATCCCCTTCTTGGTTTGTTAATCCAGAGGCGTGAGTAGTCCAAAGTGACCAGGTGGCAGTCTTAGATTCCAGTTCAATGGAATCATTGTTGTTTCTCCTGGTGGAAGCATTTCCCCTTTTGGAACTAAAACCTGTAGACCAGCAGAGCTCAAGGTTGCAGGGTCAGGAAGCAAAAATTTTCCTAGTGGATCACTAGGGGTAATAGTGAGTGGTACCACTTCTATTTCCACCCCTTGGTTCCTGGACCCATGGATCCTGGCTACGGGAGAAACAGTACCATATAGCAGATGCTGATTCAGAGCATATACAGTTTCCTGGAGAACATTACCCCAGCCCTTCCAGGTATTGCCACCTAGTTGGCACCATAATTGAGTTTTCAAAAGGCCATTCCACCGTTCTATCAATCCAGCTGCTTCTGGATGATGGGGAACATGGTAAGACCAGAGAATTCCCTGAGCATGTGCCCATTCCCACAGTTCATTTGCTGTGAAGTGTGTTCCTTGATCAGAAGCAATGCTGTGTGGAATACCATGATGATGGATAAGGCATTCTGTAAGCCCATGGGTGGTAGTTTTGGTAGAAGCATTGCGTGCAGGGGAAGAAAACCCATATCCAGAGTATGTGTCTATTCCAGTTACAACAAATCACTGCCCCTTCCATGAAGGGAGTGGTCCAATGTAGTCAACCTGCCACCATGTAGCTGGCTGGTCACCTCGGGGAACAGTGCCTTATTGGGGCTGAGTGTGGGTCTTTGATGCTGGCGGATTGGGCACTCAGCAGTGGCTGTAGCCAATTCAAGCTTGGTAAGTGGAAGTCCATGTTGCTGAGCCCATGCATAACCTCCATCCCTACCACCATGACCACTTTGTTCATGAGCCCATTGGGCAATGACAGGAGTTGCTAGGGAAAGAGGCTGACTGGTGTCCACAGAACAGGTCATCTTATCTACTTGAGTATTAAAACCTTCCTCTGCTGAAGTCACCCTCTGGTGTGCATTCACATGGGACACAAATATCTTCATGTTTTTAGCCCACTCAGAAAAGTCTATCCACATACTTCTTCCCCAGACCTCTTTGTCACCAATTTTCCAATTGTGGTCTTTCCAAGTCCCTGACTATCCAGCCAAACCATTAGCAACAGCCCAGGAGTCAGTATTCAAACACACCTCTGGCCAGTTCTCCTTCCAAGCAAAGTGACAACCAGGTGCACTGCTCAAAGTTCTGCCCACTGGGAGGATTTCCCCTCACCACTGTCCTTCAAGGACAGCCCAGAAAGGGGTTGTAGTGCTGCAGCTGACCACTTTCGGGTGGTACCTGTCGTGTCTTACTGAACCATCTGTAAACCAAGCCCGAGTTTTCTCTTCCTTGTTTCTCTTGGAACTTCCCCAGACGCCATAGCTCTGGTCTGGGAAAGAGAAGGTAATGTGGCAGGAGTGGAGACCAGGGCATTTGGCCCACTTTCTCAAGTAACTTACTTGTGCCTTCAAGACCTGCTCTGACTCATCTCATATATACCATTTTTATTTTATGATAGAGTGCTGCCGCGCACGCCCAACTTTATGGCTTGATGGGTCAGACAACACCCAGCTCATGATAGGCAACTCAGGTCTCATGGTAACTTGGTGGCCCATGGTTAAGCATTCAGTCTCTACTAAGGCCCAGTAGGCGGCCAAAAGCTGTTTCTCAAAAGGAGAGTAGTTATCTGCAGCAGATGGTAAGGCTTTACTCCAAAATCCTAAGGGTCTGCGTTGTGATTCTCCTATAGGGGCCTGCCAAAGGCTCCAAACAGTATCTCTATTTGCCACTGACATTTCCAGCACCATTGAATCTGCTGGATCATACAGCCCAAGTGGCAGAGCAACTTGTACAGCAGCCTGGGCCTGTCGCAGAGCCTTGTCTTGTTTAGGTCCCCACTCAAAATTAGCAGCTTTTCTGGTCACTCAATAGATGGGCCAGAGTACCACACCCAAATGAGGAACACATTGTTGCCAAAATCCAAAAAGACCAACAAGGCGTTGTGCTCTTTTTTGGTCGTAGGAGGGGCCAGATGCAGCAACTTATCCTTCACCTTAGAAGGAATAACTCGACATGCCCCACAACACTGAATACCTAGAACTTTCACTGAGGTGGAAGTCCCCTGCATTTTTGTTGGATTTATCTCCCATGCTCTGACACATAAATGCATTACCAGTAAGTCTAGAGTAGTTGCTACTCTTGCTCACTAGGTCCAATCAACATGATATCATCAATATAATGGACCAGTGTGATGGCTTGTGGGTGGGGGAAATGATCAAGGTCCCTGTGGACAAGATTATGACATAGGCTGGAGAGTTGATTACCCCTGAGGCAGAATATTGAAAATATAATGCTGAACTTGCCAGCTGAAAGCAAACTGTTTCTGGTGGTCCTTACTAATAGCTATTGAGAAAAAAGCATTTCCCAGATCAATAGCTGCATACCAGGTACCAGGGGATGTATTGATTTGCTCAAGCAATGATACCACATCTGGAAACAGCAGCTGTGATTGGAGTTACCACCTGGTTGAGCTTACGGTAATCCTCTGTCATCCTCCAAGACCCATCTGTTTTCTGCATAGGCCAAATAGGAGAGTTGAATGGGGATGCAGTGGGAATCACTATCCCTGTATCCTTCAAGTTCTTAAGAGTGGCAATAATCTCTGCAATCCCTCCAGGAATCCGGTATTGCTTCTGATTTACTATTTTGCTCAGTAGGGGCAGTTCTAGTGGCTTCTACTTGGCCTTTCCCACCATAATAGCCCTCACTGAATGAGTTAGCGAGCCAATGTGGGGATTCCTCCAGTTGCTCAGTATGTCTATTCCAATTATACATTCTGGAACTGGGGAAATAACTATAGAATGGGTCCGGGGGCCTGCTGGACCCACTGTGAGATGGACCTGAGCTAAAACTCCATCAATCACTTGGCTTCCATAAACTCCCTCTCTGAGTGATGGACCAGAGTGACGTTTTGGGTCCCTTGGAATTAATGTCATTTCTGAACCAGTGTCTAATAATCCCTGAAATATCTGATCATTTCCTTTTCCCCAGTGCACAGTTACCCTCGTAAAAGGCCATCGGTCTCAAAAGAGTAGAACATATGGAATAAAAATAAATAATAGGGGGAACAAATGAAAAAATAAATTTAGTTTGAAATGCTAGTGATAAATGAAAGCAAGGGGTAAGGGGTATGGTATGTATAATCTTTTTTTCTCTATTATTGTTTTATTTCTTTTTCTGATGTCTTTTTATTTCTTTCTCTAAATCGATGCAAATGTTCTAA
>PVIY010042524.1:0-20855 GCA_004026745.1 Myrmecophaga tridactyla | reverse complement strand
AAAAGCTATATAGTTATGCAATCTTATTCAAGAATCAAGGCTATTGTGAACCAGATAAGTTCTGAAATGCAGAGAGGCCAGTCTCTCCAGAACATCAACTAGTTACATCCCCCTATCCCATATTATCGACAGCCCCTTCCTATATGAAAAAAGTTAGAGTGGGCATAGCCCAAATACCCCCAAAGAGTGGGAGAAAGACCCAAGGTGATGGTGAAGTTATACGGAGAAGGTAGAGTTTAACAAATGAGTATGATTGCTGAATCATTACATTGATATTTCTTTTAGTCTCTAGTACTTTAGAGTAGCTAGAAGTAAAAGTCTAAAATTGTGGAATGTAACTCATACCAAACTCTGAAATCTGTTCTACAACCAATTGTTGCGATATACTTTGAAATTTATTGCTTTTTTTGTATACATGTTATCACAAAAAAAAAAAAAAAAGAGAGGAGGAATATAACAGAGAAGATAGGATTTAACAATATGACTGCTGAGTCATTATATTGTATACCCTTAACTTTTGACCCTTGGCCACATCTGGCTGCAGGGCTGGCTGAGATACATGGTCTTTTGTTCTGGGCAGCCTTGTGCCATTTGTGCAGTTCTTTTAGGAACTCTTTGTTACTAAGAAAGAGGGAGAGAAGCATACTGAGGGCTTCCTGATAAGGTGTGGGCTCTTTTGCTGGGCAGCTAACTTATAGAATCCTCCCTCCCACGAGCCCTACAAATTCTCTGTTATGTTGAGGTCCACTCAAGACCCAGATGCTGCCCAGGTACCCCCACCTTGTCACAAGATCTGAAAGAATCGACTAAAGGGCAAACACTTGAATTCTGACCCCTTTTGGTCTCCAGATCTTTATCTAGTTCTTCAAGGTATTTAAGGATTTGGATCCTGGATCTAAGAAGGACAAACCTTGTCCAACACTCACCCTCACATTATGGTTGAGGTAAAAGGTGCTACTGTACGAAAAGGCCCGAAAGTAGAGAGGGAAAGAAAGGAAAAAGAGGAGGGGTCCTGGAGGTGAAGGTAGCCCCCTCTTCTTTCCATTTTTTTTTGCATGGGTAGGCACCAGGAATCGAACCCAGGTCTCTAGCATGGTAGGTGAGAACCCTGCCACTGGGCCACCATCACCTGCCCTGCCCCTCCTCTTTCAACACATGTGCATTGCTTCCATCCTGTAGTGACATCGGGTTCTTACCCATGACAGCTTAGCAGCATGCCTGCCAGGCCTAGTACCCCTGTTCTTGGAGAGTCCGTGTCAGTGGTCAGAGCTGGGTCTGAAGTCAGGATGTTTGGGTTCCAAGCTCTGCCATTTAGTAGCAGGGACATCTTAGGTCTGTCCTCTTGGCCTCAGTTTCCTCACTTTTAACCCAGGGGATGGTGCTACTAACAGGAAGCAACCACGGAATTGTCACGAAGCTATGCTTAGCTCAGTGCCTGACCCTCAGCCAGGACTCTGCACATGTTCACCAATATTGTAATTGTTCTTCAGGAAATCTACAAGGCATTCCTCTCCCCTAACTCATCTATTCATAATACAAGAGGTGTTTTATTTATTAACTTTATTGGTAAGCCCGCCTCTGATGAATGTGTTCTCTTCAGCCATGTACTGAATACTGCCTGTTTGTCTAGCTCCTCTTGTGTAGCATAAAATATTAAATGGGAGGCCCTGCAGAAGGAGCCTATAATCCATGTGTGACTACATAAGCAGTAGCTAATGATGCTGCTGTGGCGTGTTAGCCACTGGGAAGTGGGAAAGTCAGGTTAGGTGGGACCCCATTAGGCCTTATGTGTTCCTGGCACCCACCCCCAAGGCACAGGGTGGATGTTTGTTGAAGAGAACTGAACAGAAGAAAGAGAAATGAATGTGGAATCTTTGGCCATCCTATGAGGAAGAGTGTGTTCTCCTCTGGCCCACTGGAGGCTCCAATCCAATTGTCTTACCAAACCTTTGGTACTGAAAGCCCTTGTCTTAATTTGCTAGGGGAGCTATGACAGATACTACCCAAGGGCTTGGCTTAAACAGTGGAAATTTATTGTCTCACTGTTTTGGAGACTAGAAGTTCAGCATCAAGCTCTCAACAGGCCATGTTTTTTTCCTAAATCTTTGGCGTTCTGGTGCTGGCTTGCTGTAATCCTTGGGTTGGCTTGTGTCTCTGCTTCTGTAAAATGGCTTCTCCTGGCTTCTACTTCTGCTTAGTTGCCTGCATCTCTGTTTAAATTTCCAACCTTTATGAGGCTTAAGGCCCACCCTGATTCAGTGTGGCCACCTCTAAATGGTATCTTTGAGGCTCCTGTTCACAAGTTAAGTCCACACCTTAACTGATAATAATATCAAAGGTCCTATATCCAGACTGGTTCACACCCAGAGGAACGTACATTAAGACTTGCACTTGTCTTTGTGGAGTGTTTGTGGGGGACAGCCCTTAACAAACTAACACCGAACCTAGAACCCCCTCCCTCCTGAGGCTGCCTCAGGCAGGATGTAGCAGTTGCTTTAAAGCTCTGTGAGATGCACCAGAAACTGGAACAGGAGGCCAAGCTTTTCCCTTGGAAACTCAGGGGAGATTTTTAATGGACAGAATATAAGAAATAGTACACTCTGGAAAGAGAAACAGGAGGGTAAATCAGCCACAAGAAGGGCTGGTCTCTGGCTCTTGTTTTTTGTTTGGTTGTTTAGTTGGTGTTCTGTGATCTGATTCCTTCTGTTAGCTTCTGCCCTTGTCCTTGTGGGGAAGGGGCTGGTGTGATGAAAGGAGGCTGTGTTAAGGCAGCCCAGGGTGAAGTAGGTGCAAGCTGGTCCATCCCCAAATATGGCAGTAATTACTGAGTACTGAACACAACAGGGAAAGGCGCATGCCAATAAGAGGGGGGAATGGGGAAGGAAAACCTTATCCCACAGCCGTGGTGGATTGAAATACCCACCTGCCTTTCTACATCTGGTGGAATGCTCTTAGCCTTTTATAGGCTACATAGTTCTTTGAGAATCTGGTGAAAGCAATGGGCTTACTCCCAGGAATATGCATTTATACATGTACTACCCCCTCATTCATTACATAGCCCCATGAAGGCTGTTCATAGGATGCCAGGGGTTCAAAGATTGATGTTTCCTGCTTGGGGATTAGAGACCAGAGCACCCTAAACCCATGGTCTCCTTTCCTCCCATTGGACAGTGCTGAACAAACACTGTCTTTACTCCCTAACTTTCCTTTTCTAGCCCTTCATCAGGCTACATGCTTTGGTTGGTTCATCTTTCTTCAAAACTGGTAATGCCAATAATTAGCTTGCAGATTCTTTCTTGTTCATTTTATCATGTTTAGATATAGGGGCAGGAGGCATGGGAGAGGGATAAATTGTCCACTTCTTGTGTGCAGTTGACTTATATTGCTTAACTTAATCCCTACCACCAATACAGGACGTCAACGTCATTATACCCATTTTATAGCTAAGCACCTCCTAAGAGGCTAAGTGATAGTACAGAGTCACGCACATAGTTAGTAGTTGAGTAGGATCAGATTCAGACATGTCAGAACCAATGCCTTATGTCATTTCTGCTCTTCCAAACACTTCTCCCTGATTGTCTTCCTTTGACTAGGAGCCACCCTGACCCCAGACATCTAAGCTCAGCCATCATTTGATTTTACTAGTGTGACTCTCAAGAGGTCATATCTTTCATGGTGGTCCTTGCAGATCATTCTATGCAGTCTCCTGTGCACTGACAGTAAATTTGAAATGCAGCCACTATATCTTTACACTAAGTTTCTCAACTCTAACATCTCATTCCCAGGAGAAACTGTAAGCTGGGACTCAGTTTAGGGGCAGAACTATTTCAATTACTCTTTCCAGATGCGTTCTTTTTCTTTTTCTTTTGGTCTTTGCTTCTCTAACTGAAATAGTCTGATGTATTTTGAGCTATTTTCTTTTCTGTGTGAAATATCCAACATCAAGGGCCCTCTGTTTTGTCAGAAATAGCAGCATGTTTTCCAACATTTAGGTCTGATGTGTTAACACAATGTAAAACTAGAGGCAGTGAAAGCCCTGGAATGGGCATTTAATTCATTTGGCCACATCTACCCTACATTTAAAGGCCTCCAACTTCCTTCGATGAACTATTTCAGTACCTAACAATCTTTATGGGTAGGAAATTCTTATACTTAGCCAAATGGTGATGATCATTATTAAACCATTACCTGTACAGTGAGGTTTTTTTTTTTTTTTTTTTTTTTTTTTTTTTTTTTTGTTTTTTTTTTTTTTTTTTTTTTTTTTTTTTTTTTTTTTTTAATTCTTTTTTTTTTTACATGGGTAGGCACTGGGAATCGAACCCAGGTCCTCTGGCATGGCAGGTGAGCATTCTTGCCTGCTGAGCCACTGTGGCCCTGTTTGGTCACTCTTGATATGATTGACCAAGCCTTGATTTCACAAACCTTTTTGGTAATTATTATACTTTGGTCAGAATTTCTTATATATCAGATAATGTTCTGCCCCACCCTAATTTATTAGTTATAGGTCAGCTGATATCTTGTTAGAGTTGATCCACTTTTACCATTTATTACATACTAATAACATTCTTTTTATTATAAAAGATAAAGCTTCTTTTTCATATAGCTTGTAAGCTACAGGTCAGATGGATTGGAGAAGCTAGAGTTAGAATTTTTCCTACTCAAAAGAAGGATACTTTTTCCATTGAAATGGAAGGTTTGTAGGACACAGATACATTTAAGGCATGAGAAAGAAAGTTGAAGAAATTCTTGTGTGGGAGTCCTTATATCTCTATGTAGTAGGAGTCAAAGTCATCTGCCAAGAGAGAAAGTAAGTGGGAGGAGGGAGATGTCAGGAGAGGATTGAAGGTATGAGTCCCTCTGGTAAGGAGTGGGAAAGAGAGTTGAGTTGAGACACATAAAGGATTGGCTGTGCAGAGTTGAAGTTGGAGATGTTGAATTTGTAAAAGTATACAGCAGCTCAGGGAGAGGAGTAGAGAAGACAGCGCTTTATTTGAATTTGGATCTGGGGGTTTATCTGGTGCATTTATTATAAAGACAAGAAGGCAAGGGGATTGAGGGTGCTAAAAGAAAGTAGTTGAAGTCAATCAGTTTGTCCACTAAACAAATAGTTATTAAGCAACCACTATGTAGAAGACTGTGTAGCTGGATACAAAAGATGTGAAGATAGAAGTGGATGGGCTGTATTAGAGAAAGTGGAGGGGCCAGAGACTAGAAGTCTCAGGAATTAAAAGAGTGATATAGTGGGAAGAGGGCATGAGAGAGCTGGAAGGATGATAATGGAGCCAACCCTTAAATGGCTATTCTAGGCTCTGCATGTATTAACTCATTTAATTCTCACAGTCACTCTATGAGGTAGAACTGCATTTATTCCCATTTTGCAAGCACAGGAAGATTAAGTACTTGCCCAAGGTCTCTCAGCTAATTAATGGCAAAGCTGAGATTTGAACCCAGGTAGTCTGATATCAAGGCGTAGGCTTCTGACACTATACTAAATTGACTCTAGGAGGTGGTGGTCAGATGGACTGCTGAGTTGCAAAGGTAGAGAAGTTCCAGGGGATTACACAGCCTTGAGGACACCATGCAGTGAATGGCTATTGCCAGGTCGGGGAGCAGATCACGGTGGGTAAGATGGCTGAACACATCATCCCTGTAGTTACTGAAGTATCTTGAATAATGACATTCTTGCAGGGAGGAGGGGGAGGGAGGCTGTGGGCTGGAGCCAAAAGCAGTCGTGAGTGTGGGTTGGTGGTCAGAAGACCAGAAGATGACAAAAGTGAGAAGGCATGGGTGGTGATAATCAGATGCTCTTAGTCCAAACTCTCAGGGTTTATTATGTGACAGCGGGGGAGGAAGAATTTTGAAAATGCCATTGTTGGCGGAGGACAAATCTCCCCACTCCTCCAAGCCCTAAAATCTGAGGAGGTGGGAAGGAGTCAGACTTTTGGTCTAGGCAGGCAGGTGGAAGGAGAGTACTTCATGTGGGTTGAAGATGTCCAGGCTTTATTTTTTCTAGTGTAGAGTTTCAGAGATTTGGGATGGGGGGAGGAGTTGGGGAAAGGCTAGGGCAAAGACATAAAGTCATAGGGAAAGTTGGATTGAGAGTATGACAAAGGACAGGGAACTGAATGATGACAGAATTCATGGGCTGAGACATGGGTTCCATTTCTTTGAGGTTCCATGGAGACAGCTGGTATAAAGTTGCATGGGCCTAAATGCCAACCAAGACCCCAGATAGTGTAGTCTTAGCAATGATGGCCCTAGGGAAAAATGTTCAAGGGGACCAGGCTGACTTTGTCTAAGCCAGGACCATGAGCTTTCCATAAGACAGCCAACTTACCCTTAGCCTTGGCCACAAGCTATGAATGGCTAACTCTGAGTCACGTTCTCTAGTCCTACAGAGCAGGGTTTTCGCATTCTCTCTCTTGAATTGTAGTAGCATATATACACCACAAAATTTTCCATTTTATCTGCTTTCATGCGTACAATTTAGTAATATCAGTTACATTTGCGATGTTGTGCTACTGTCAGCATCATTATTTACCCAAACTTTTCCTCACAGCAAACAGAAACTCTGCACAAATTAAGCTATAATTCCCCATCCTCTCTTTCCCTAGAACAGGGTTCTCAACCTTTTCTGTGCCACAGAACTCATTGGCAGTGTGTGAAACCTATAGATTCTTTGTTGGAAATATATTATTAAATGGCTAAAATAAAATGTACGGGGTTAAAAAGGAAACCAATTATATTAAAACATAATTATCAGAATATAGAAAGCAAAATTGTAATATGGAAACAGATGTCCTTCTATATTAACACATTAAAAGAAACAAGTTCTTGTCACCTAGCTAATAACTGTGATAATTTCAAATTAAAGCTGAACCAAACAATGTATTGCAATATAAGGTGATATGAAGAGATCTGTGATTTCTGTATAATAGAAGGAAAGACTGTATTTCATGGAGATTAGTAAGCATGGAATATTTTCCCACCCAGATGCACATAGCCTGTGAATTCTGCTTGGAGGCCTTTTGGGTGGGATCTCAATCCTGCTTAGAGAGGAAACACACACAGGACCTAGTCCTGGAAATGCAGATAGGTTAGGATTTCTGGTTTCCTGGCTGTATCAGGTAGAGTTCCCTGACAGAAAGCAGACATTACTCTAGGTGTTTTAAGCAAAACATGATTAAATATAGAGAATTTGGTCTTCCCGAATCATGAGAAGGCCAGGGCAGCAGGCTTTAGGCTGGCCTGCAGGAATGGCTCCAAGAACACCAGCCCCAGCCCGCAAAGGGGGCCACTGCCCCTGCCTCCAGGAAGCCGTGTGTGCTGGTTTGAAAGGAAGCATGCCCCCTAAGAAAAGCCATGTTTTGATATAAATCCCATTTCTTCAAGGTAGAATAATCCTTATTCAATACTGTATATTTGAAACTGTAATGAGATCATCTCCCTGGTTGATGTGATTTAGTTAAGAATGGTTGTTAAACTGGATTAGGAGATGACATGTCTCCACCCATTTGAGTGGGTCTTGATTAGTTTCTGAAGTCCTATAAAAGAGGAAACATTTTGGAGAATGAGAGATTCAGAGAGAGCAGAGAATGCTGCGGCACCACGAAGCAGAGAGTCCACCAGCCAGTGACCTTTGGAGATGCAGAAGGAAAACGCCTCCCAGGGAGCTTCATGAAACCGGAAGCCAGGAGAGAAAGCTAGCAGTGACGCCGTGTTCACCATGTGTCCTTCCAGATGAGAGAGAAGTCCTGACTGTGTTTGCCATGTGCCTTCTCATTTGAGAGAGAAACCCTGAACTTCATCGGCCTTCTTGAACCAAGGTATCTCTCCCTGGATGTTTTTGATTGGACATTTCTATAGACTTGCTTTAATTGGGACATTTTCTCAGCCTTAGAACTGTAATTTAGCAACTCATTAAATTCCCCCTCTTAAAAGCCATTCCATTTCTGGTATATTGCATTCCGGCAGCTAACAAACTAGAACACCGTGGCTGCTGTCGGGTCTGTAAGATTCATACCAACCCAAAATGGACATCATAGCCTGCCTCTTGGCACCCACAGACTAGTCCCTGGACACCTCAGAGCATCTGTGGAGAAACCAAACCCCTCCACAATCAAGGAGCAGTACCAATGCAGCAGACAGGTGGCCTCCACCCCCTCCCACCTTATAGATCTTCAGCAAATGCATCTAATTAGGGGATCTCTAAATCCAACCAGAAAAGCTGCTGCAAGGAGGTCTGGGAAATGTCACTGCTAGCTCTCCAGCCTGTGTTGTAGAAGTGACACCATGGGAGGCTGAGTCCACTTCCACTGTTCTGCCACACATGGTAGATAATTCAGTAGAAACTTTATTAAGGCTGTGAGTTGCTGCATTCATGGGTGGACCTCGTTCATAAAGGCTCACAAGCACAGTGCTGCTTGTCAGAGCTCTAGATCCATTCACACCTATCTCTGTGGACAGAGCCAGATTTGTGGCAGACCCAGGGACATACACTTTATTGGAGCTCTTGCTGGCTCTCCATCCACAAAAGCCCCTCCTCGCTGAATGCCCCACATCACCTTCCCAGGCAAGGTGTCTCAGCCTCAGCATTGTTGGAAACTGGACTGGATCGTTCTTTGTGGCAGAAGGCTCTCCTGTGCGTTGTGGGATGTTTAGCAGCACATCTGTCCCTTACCACTACTAGCATTCTCCCCCAAGTCATGAGAACCAAAAATGTCCCCAGATACTACCAAATGTCCTCTGGGGCAAAATCTCCCTGGTTGACAACCATTGCTCTAGAAGATGCTTTCTGTGGCTATCCCAATGCCATGGAATACACTCTGCCAATTTGCTATGGCAGTTGTCAGCTGCACAGGAAGAGTATTTTACTGCATGGATTCTAATGCTATATTAACCCCTCCCAGAAAGAGATTAATAATTGAGGGAACGTTCTGTGATGGTTTGAAGCTGTATGTATCTCAGAGAAGATCATGTTCCTAAAGCTAATCCGTTCCTGTGGATATGGACCCATTGTGAGTAGGATCTTTTGGTGAGTAGGAACTTAAGTTGATATGTGACCCAGCTCATTCAGTGTGATTCTTAATCCTCTTACTGGAGTCCTTTATAAGGGGATGAATGACAGAGAGAATATACAGGGAAAAAAAGCCCCAGTGAAGCTCAGAGTAAAAAGCCAGAGAAACTGAGAGAGAACACACAGAAAACAGAGAGAAATCACAGAGGGGAAGCCACTGAAGACAGAAGCTGAAAGCAATGAAACCCAGGAAAGAAGGGAGAGACCAGTAGACCTGCTACATGCCATGCCTGGCCATGTGACAGAGGAGCCCAGGATCGCCAGCAGCCAGTCTTAGTGGATAAAGCATCACCTGTTGATAACATGGATTGGACATTTTCATGACCAAAGAACTGTAAGCTGGTAAGTTAATACATCCCCATTGTAAAAGCCAACTCATCTCTCGTATATTGCATCTCATCAGCTTTAGCAAACTAAAACACTCTCATTCCAGTCACGGAAAGAGAGCATTTTTCTATTGTTCACAATATTAGTCGAGAAATGAAGTAAAGCTTTCCTCTGAAGAAACATCTGGTTATATTGATCACTCTGTAACAAAGGTCTGCAAATTGCTTTTTGGGACGTAGACATTTTTTGAAGGCACATCACAAGTAGATGACTTGTTATCACTGAATAGAAAATAAATTGAAAAATGTTAAACCGTTTCCTGGAGAAACTTTACAATCTCTTCTGGAGTGCTTTCTGAAAAGATCAGAAACCGATTCGATGAAGATGATTTGGCTGAAGTTTCTGCCGAAAGCAGGGACTCAATGATATCTGAGATTCTCTTCCAACTGTGCAATTATAGAAATGAAGAAAATTGTCATCATAACTTGTTCCCAAGTTAGCATCTCCCATTATAATATAAAGACAAGGGAACAGTAATTGTACCTTAAAAGGAAACATAATTATTAATAATTTCTTTTCTATTTTATGCTTGCAGAATGCCTTATAATGTTCTTTACTTTTCTTCTCCTTATTACCAAAAGAAATTTCAGTGGCCAGATAAAAACAGCACATTTCTTTCTCATTTTAGCCTTTCCCTTATTATGCTCGTTTACCTTGAGACCATTATTTACTCCCCTCCCATTTTGATTTTTTTAGCTTGCTTTGGTATAACATTTTACAGTTTTCTAAGAGTTTTCATATTCATTTTCTTGTTTCATATTCTCTCAGGTTCTTTCAGATTGGCATCATTCTTCCATTTTAAACATATTAAGGAAAGAGGTTTCAAGAGGTAAAAGGTCATTAGCTCAGGATTGCACGGTGTTGGATTGTGCTACAGGGGCTCGGCTTCTAGGCATGCTGGAATCTTGTGGATTCAGTGGTGAGGGGCTAAAAACTGGGTGTCATAAGGGAGGGGTCACTGTGTGTTCAATGGTGCGGTTGACAGAAATAGAGAAAGTCTGTAGTCAGGGAGGGCAGTGTGGGCCCCTTCCCCATGGACACTAAGCAGATCTGGGTATATGGGATGCGCCTATCAGTGTGAGGGCTTGGGCTTCTAGTGGATGCCATGGAAGTAGGGGCAGCTATTCAGGGTGAGCTCATAGCACTATCTCTTTGAGAGCCCTTTATCAGATCCCCTCAAGGCTGCTGAGAGAAGGCAGCCCTTGCACCTCATTTTTAAAGACCTTAAAGAAAAGGCAGGGCGGCTGCCATGGCTCAGCAGGCAGAGCTCCGACCTGCCGTGTTGGAGGTCTGGAGTTCGATCCCTGGTGCCTCCTGCCCATATGCAAATTAAAAAAAAAAAAAAGAAAAGGCAGAGTAATTTATCCAACATGGGGCAGAACAATAAAATTTAGATGGTGGCAGGGGTCCTGTTTAGGCGACATTCTTCTGCTGAACTTCAGATTCATCTTCCCATCGGTTGGTCCCAGTTGGCCTGGATCCTCACCTCAGCTGGCCCAATACCCACCTCCAGTTGCCTCAAATCATCATCTGCAGTTGCCTCAAATCTTCACCTTCTGGATCCTAAACCTCCAGGTATCCTGCTCCTTATCACCAGTGGAGGTCAGCCAGGTGCCCTCCACCCCCTCACCAAAGCTACTCTTGCTTCCTCTGGGCGTGTATCTGAGGGACTCCTTTTACAAAGTGTCCTAGAGACTAGTCTCTCCTCTCACATTGAATGTTGAAGGACGATGTATGTCTTAAATGGAAGAAGAACCCCTTGTCCTGTGAAAGCTGTTAGGCAGGGAGGACAACACTTTACAGTTGCTGCTCCAAGTAGGGAATGGTGTTCAGAGACCAGAATACTAGATTCCTCACCCTCTGCCCTACCAGGACCTTCTGTGTGCACAGTCCTTCCTGCAGCATGGCTGTATGGGCAGGCTGGCAGACCAGCCGACTGGATGGATGTTAAGACTCAGCTGTCTGTATTAATCATCCACCCCAGAGGGAATTACTGAGTTTATCGAACCTCCCTTATGGAACAGACAACTTTTTCTTCGTTGGCTAAGGGCAGTCCTGCCAAAGGGAAAGACAATGGAAGACTAATGACAAACTACTATTGGTTCACCTTTTCCACTATTGACTGTGTCAAGCATTGTAACTCCTAAAAGTGCTGGAGGAAAACTCAGCAGAAAACTGCAGAGAAAAAAAAATTGTTTCATGAATTCTCTTTCCTTTCTTTTGTTGTATTTTGTATTATATTTTTCTCTTCACCTTTGCTTTTCATGATTTTGTCTTGCCAGACTGTGGAAGAGAGAACTAAATTTGGGTTTGATGTGAGCAAGGATTGGAAACTGTTCCCTTTGGAACTGGATGACTTGCATCCAATGCCTTGTTCCACAGGTGCTATAAGCATCTCCTCTAGGCTCTAAGTATGCCTATATTAAGTTGTATTTGAACAGTGTTGTTATGCCATTTGCTTTGGCTGTGTTTTAACATGCCGGGGTCCTGGGTATGCACACCTGCATTCCTGATGGTTCCCCTGTGCCCCAGCCTGCCTTGAGGTTAGGAACAAATTAGAGAACTACTTATGACTTGGCAACGCTCTCATCTTACATACCTAGGGGACCCTCTGAAATCCTTTCTTCATTTCATTTACTTTTCTGGCTTGTGCTTGTAGTTTGAGATTGATAGAAGCTAAGCGTCTTGTTAGTACTTTTGAAATGCAGATTGAATTTCACTTGAAATTGAATGGAAAAAGTCTCTGCTCCAGATGATTTTAATGGGGTCCTTGGGATTCTAATGTGGTTCAAATTGGCTTAAATTGGTTCAGCGAATTTGAACAGTAATCTCATAGGAGTGTTTTAGAACAAAGACTATGTATTAGAGAATTTACTCTTTAAACGTCCATATTACTGTTTTTTATTTATGTGGTAGTAAGTAAAAAAGAAATCCCCCTTTTTAATTTTTTTTTTACCATTTTGTTACATAAAAGACCTGGTTTCTCTTGAGTAATTGATGGCTTATAAAAAAAGAAAGGAGAGAGGATTCTTAAAGACTAAAGAAGACTCAAGAGTTACAACCAAATGCCAATATATGGGCCTTATTTGATCATGATTTGATCAAACCGAATACAAAAAATACATCTGTGAGGCAATTGGGCTGAGTATTAGCTAATATTAAGGAAATATTATTAATTTTGTTCAATTTATAATGACATGATTATATAGTGTTTATGCTTTTTAGCATGTCCTTATCAGCTAGAGATGCATGCTGAAGTGTTTGTATGTGTGATGTGTGGGCTTTCCTTAAAAGTCCTTTAGCCAGAAATAGTTGGGGAGGGTCAGTGGATCAGTGAAACAAGAAGCTAAACGTTGGTACTTGTTGAAGGTGGGAAATGATGTGTATATGATGTCCATTCTACTATTCTCTCTACTTTTATATGTATTTGGGAATTGTTATATAATAAAGAGAGTGCCTTTTAAAAAGTATCCTTTTTCTAAGTGGGTATGGAAAATAAGAACTGGCAGATGTCAGAGGCTGAAAAGAAGAAGGCCAGGATCTCAATACCTCTTTGTTTTCTGCTAATGCTCTGGTCTGGAATCCTAAGATCTTGTTTGATTTTTACAGGGTGGAAATTGTTTGGGGATAGTGACTACATTTCATTCATCTTTCTAATGCCTGCAGTGCTCAATAGATATTCTCCGAGTTTACTTTATATATTTTTTATAGGTGTGTAGAAATTTATGATTATATTATCTTCATTATAATTAATCTTGGATGAGATGTCCCTCATTATCTCTATTAATATTCCATGTCCTAGGGTGCATGTGTAGTTTAGTGGTTAGAATGCCCGCCTTCCATGCTGGAGACCCAGGTTCGATTCCCCGACCATGCACCAAAAAATATATATATATATATATTCCATGTCCTCAGCCCACTTTGCTGATATTAATACAGCCATACCAACTTTCTTATGGTTAGTATTTGCATAGTATATCTTTTTGTGTCCTTTTACTTTCAACATACTTATATCTTCATATTTTAAAGTGCATCTCTTATAAAGAACCCATAATTGGGTCTTGGTTTTTATCCAGTTTTATAATCTCTTCCCTTTAATTAGTATTAAATGATTTGGTTTAGGTTTACCATCTTGATATTTGTTTCTATTTGTCCCAACTCTTATTTGACCTTTGTTTCCCTTTTCCTGTCTTTTTTATGTTAATCAAGCATTTTTTAATATTCCATTTTATTTCCTCTATTGAATTTTAAGTTATTCCTCTTTGTATAGTTTTGCCTTTTTTTGTTGATGCTCTAGAGATTATGATAAGCAACCTTAATTTATCAGAGTTTATTTTGTATTAATATCATTTTGTTTCATAAATAATGTTAGAACTGTTGAGTAAAATTCCATTTACCTTTTTGCCATTTTACCATTTGCATTTTTTGTATATTTTACTTCTATATATGTCATAAACTTTACATTGTAATATTGTTTTTGCTTTAAATAGTAAATTGTCTTTTAAAGAAATTAAGAAAGAAAAAAAGACTTTTATATTTAGCTATATTTCGTATGTTTGATACTTTTCATTCCTTTTTGTTATTTGATTTTTTACGTAATATCATTTCCTTAAACCTGTGTTCTTGGCAGTTTAGGCCTACTGGAAGTAAAGCCTCTCAGGTTTTCTTCATATGAAAATGCCTTTATTTCACCTTCATCTTTGAAATATTTTGCTGAATATAGAATTCAAGCTGACATTTTTTTCCCTCAGCACTTTAAAGATGCCATCTCATTTTCTTTTGCTCTTATTGTTTCTGGTGAGAAATCACTCATCATTTTCATCATTGCTTCTTATTGTAATGTGTCTTTTTTTTGGTGTCTTTTAAGATTTTTTTTCCTTTTTTGTTTTTAGCAGTATAATTATGTATATTAGTTTTGTGTGGTTTTCTTTGTATTTGTCCATTTGGGGTTTGCTGATTTTCTTAAATCTCTGGATTCATGTTTTCAAGTGTGTTTGGTATATTTTAGCCAATATTCCTTGAAATATTTTTCTGCACCATTTTCTCTCTCTTTGCCTTCTAGGACTCCATAGTTATATGAATATTGGTCCACATGATATTGTCTCACAAGTGATTACACTCTGCTCATTTTGATAAAATACTTTTTTTCTTTCTATGCTGCAGTTTGGATAATTTCTGCTGAGCTGTCTTTACGTTTGCTGATATTTTCTCTTGCAGTATCCATTCTTTGAAGACCATTTCATGCATTTTTTAAAAACTTTTTACTTTGAAATAATTTCAAATTTACACGGCAATTTCGAAACTGATAGACATCCCAAACAGAACTCCAGCATACCCCTACCTCCCAGCCACCCAGATCCGCAAATTTTGCCACCTTTGTTTTAACTGTCTGTCTGTCTGTCTATCTATCTATCTATCTATCTATCTATCTATCTATCTATCTATCTATCACTATCTTATGAACATTTGTGAGCAGGTTGCATGCATCATAATTCTTGAACACATAATACTTTCATGTATGTTTCCTACAAACAAGTGTATCACTTCTGTAATCACCTTAAGTGCAATTATCAAGTTCAAGAGGCTTAACATAGCTTACAGTCTATATTCCAATTTTTTCATATGTCCTGATAATGTCCCTCTGAACCTTTTATCTTCCCTTGTTACATCCCACCCAGGATCATGTACTGTAAAGGTAAAAACACATGTCCGCATCTGTATCAGCTATGCTGTGAATTTTCTGTTGGCTCTGAGGTTTCTGTTGTTTCTCTTATTTCTCCAAAATGAGAATGTTTCCTCTTTTAAAGGATTCCAGTAAGTTAAGAAAGACCCACATGGAATGGGTGGGGTAACATCTCCATCTAATCAACTCTTTGAGGTCAAAGATGAAAGGTTTATTTGGTTTGGAACTGAAATTTTCTGTAGCACATAACCTAACTCATTTGAACAATTGAAACATGGGTTGCCCAGAATTAGAAAGAGGCCCTTTAATCCTGAGTAGCTTAATGTAATGCCTGGATACATCCTAGAATATATTAAGCAATAATCAAAAAGTATTGGCAAAGTCCCTTGAGGGATCGGAGAGAAAATATGGAACTATTAAACTTTACCATCAGGGAATTCCCTGATACTGTGCCAAATTTTAGGGACACCAAAATCAATAGGCCATGCCCTTGATCTTGAGGCTTACTCTTGTGAAACTTATCTAGGTAGCAGAGAAGCTTAGCCTACCTATAGGTATGCCTAACTGATCTGGAGGACCTCTTTTGTTGCTCAGATGTGGCCTCACTCTCTCTAAGCCCAATTCTGAAAGTGAAATAATTGTCCTCACCCCTATGTAGAACATGACATCCAGGGGTGAAAGTCTCCCTGGCAACATGGGTGATGATTCCCAGAGATGAATTCAGCCCTGGCATCATGGGATCACCAATTCCATCCCAACCAAAAGGGGGAAAAGAAGTGTAACAAATAAAGTTTCAGTAGCAGAGAGAGAGTTCAAACAGAGTCGAGAAACCACTCTGGAGGTTGCTCTTACGTAAGCTTCAGTTAGACATTGCTACCTATCATAACCAGCCAACCCCCAACCAGGACTATTCCAGCCAATCCTAAAGAATACCTAGGGCAATATATAAGATTCCACAAGGGTTCCAGGCACTAAAGTAACTTTCTAGAAACCTACAGCCTCCAGATGGATCCCTGGTCCAGATAAATTCTGAAACCTAGCCCAGCCTCTCCAGAACATCAGACAGTTCCATCTCCCTACCCCATATTAGTGACAGCTCCTTCCAACATGAAAAAGTTAGAATGGAAGGGCAGGCAATGGTGGCTCAGTGGCAGAGTTCTCTGCCACGCCAGAGGCCTGAGTTCAATTCCTGGTGTCTGCCCATGTAAAAAAAAAAAAAAAAAAAAAAAATTTAGAATGGCCATAGCCCAAACACCCCTAAAGAGAGGGATAGAAAGATCAAAGGTGATGGTGGAGTTTCATACAGAGAGGATAGGATTTAACAAATGTATTTGCTTGCTGAATCATTAAATTGATATATCTTTTAGTCTCCAGTATTTTAGAGTAGCTAGACTTAATAACCTAAAATTGTGGAATTATAACCCATGTCAAACTCTGAAATATGTTCTACAAATAATTGTGGTGCTGTGCTTTGAAACTTATTGCTTTTTTGTATATATGCTATTTTTCACAAAAAAAGAAAGAAAAAACATCAGTTGTGGTGATAAATATTTATGCCTTATAGCCTCCTATGTTCTGAGCAGCTAGAAGGAAAAATCTGAGAGGATCATATGGTAGCCCATGACAAACTCTGGAATCTGTCCTGTAACTACTTGTTGAGGAGTGCTTTGAAAACTATTGCTTTTTTATTTCTTTGCTTTGTATATATGTTATACTACACAATAAAAAAGTTTTAAAAAAATTTCACACCCACAATTGGGTGTATCACATCTTCATGGAGATAGTCTAATTAAGTTTCCAAACTACAGTGCTGAATAGGGATTGAAAGAAATGGCTGCTCCCACAAGAATGGATCAGAATTAAAACATGTTTTTTCTGGGGTACATAATACTTTCAAACCAGCACAGTCTTATTGACATTCCCCTGTATATGACACATTGCTTCTCTCTTGTGGCTTTCAGAATCCCTTCCTTATCTGTGGCATTCAGCAATGTGGTTATCATATGTCTCAGTGTGGGTCTATTTGGGTCTGTCCTGTTTGGAGTTCATTGAGAGCCATGAGTGTGCATATGTATGTCTTTTGTTAAATTTGAGAAATTTTCAGCCATCATTTCTTTGAATATTCCGTTTGTCCCGTTCTCTTTTTCTTCTCCTTCTGGGACTCCTATAATGCATATATTGGGAAGCTGGATGGTGTCCCACAGGTCCCTTAGGCTGTGTTCACTTTTCAACATTCTTTCTGCTTTTTGCTCCTCAGACCAAATGATTTCAATTATATTATCTTTAAGCTCACTGATTCTTTCTTCTGTTAGCTCCAATCTGCTAACTCTAGGGAATTTTAATTTCTGTTACTGTGATTTTCAGCCCTGTTTGGTGCCTCTTCATAATTTACACAAAAAATATTCTTTTTGTGTTCATTTATATTTTTCCTGATTTTGTTTAGTTCTTTGTCCAAATTTCTTTGAACTCTGAGCATATTTAGGACCATTTTTAAAAGGCCTTTGTCTGGAGAATCCCAAGTCTGATTTTCCTCGTTGATGTCTTCTAATGCTTTAATCTTCTTTGCTGGGGCCAATGCTTTCTGTTTCTTTGTATATTTTGTAATCTTTTGTTAAAAACCTGGACATTTTGATATTAAAATCTGTTGCCACTAGAATTTAGATTCTGTGCCTGTTCCTTAAGCTTATATACACCTAGTTTTATGACAGAGCTTTCCTTGGATTCAAGGAGCTGACAAAAATAAAAATCAAAATCAAAAAGGAAAGGAAAAAAAAGAAAACACCTTTCCCAGTGTTTGCAGATTGAACTGTGCTAACTCTTTCTTTCAGATCTTATCTATACAATGAATTTAGAGAACAGCTCCAGGAGAAAGTATAGGAACTCCCTGGTCCTTTCTGTGCATGCATCTTATCTTGGAGGTCTGTGTGTTTGACCCTAAAAATTTTCCTCTTTATATGGCTCTGAATGTCCCCTTTCCCATAGGAAACAGTTGCTCTCACAGTCCTGGAGAAGCAGTGGTCCCTTGCCCCAGGCAGCCACTTGACTGCTCTCCCACAGTGTTTGTAGGAGAGCTCTGTGAGGCTGCCTTTTACATGCAGGACAAATTCTGTGACATGGTGCTACTATGTGCACAAGTGTTTCCCTACTCCCTCTGGAACTAGAACCAGAGATCCATTTTGGGAATATGTTCAGCTCCGCACTGAGGATAAGGATTGAAGAAGGGGCCAGCCAGGGCACTAGGAGATCATACCTCCTTTAAGTATTGTTTTCTGTGATTCAGCACTCTGCCTGTTCCTGTAGTCTTTTAGCTGTTTTTCTGGAGCCTTGAGAAAGATGTTTCTGCCAGTTCTTGCTGGTTGCTCAATGCTACTGTGGAAAATAGAGCCCTGAATTATCTCATTCTACCATCTTGAATAGGGCAAAGCCTCCATTTATGCACTTTTTATTTCAGATATTGTATTTTTCCATTTGGTTCTTTTTTTTTTTTTAATTGTTTTTCATTTGTTCCTTGAGGTTTTCCATCTGTTGATGCATTGTGCCCACCCTATTCTTGTAAATCATTTAACGTATTTACATTAGCTGTTTTAAACTTCTTGTCTGCTAATTCTATTAATGAATCCCTTTTGTATGTAATTTTTTATTATAGGTCACGATTTTCCATTCTTTGCATGTCTAACTAGTTTTTTTATTGTGTATTGTACATTGTGAATGATATGTTGTAGAGACTCTGGAGTTTGTTTTCTTTTTCTAGAAAATATGGAGTTTCATTCTGGCAGGCCATTAAATTATTACTGGGTCATGCTGATCCAATAAAGTCCTGGTTTTAGGCTCTTTTGAGATGGGCTTATTGTAGTTGTATGTTTAGTCCTATGGTTGATCTCTCAGTTCTGGGCTGTGGTCTTTATTTCTGAGGTGTGGCCTTCCTGGAATTTAAGGGGAACATTCAAAATGTATACCAAGCCCTCCAACTTGGTAGAACTTGAACTCTACGTTCTGGCTCTCCAGCCTGAGACAGCAGCCTCTCAGCTGCTCTGTCTACTAGTCTCCTTAGGATCTTGCTCTGTACTTTTGCAGTGTGGGAGTCAGCCAGAGATCTGAGGGTAATTTCTATGCAGAATTTGGGGCTCCCCTTCTGTAGTTAGCTACCTTCTGTCTGGATTTTTCCCATAAATTGAGTCATTTTTGTATACCAAACTAGTCCCATATGTCGGCCACTTTATATCTTAACTCTGTTCCTTCTTGTGCCTTTTTGGACTAGAAAATAGCCTCAGGGTAAAAGCCAGTTAAATGTGGAACCTTCCCTAGGTTGGTTGCCTTCTTTCAGAGGCCATGCCTTCTCCATTTTTGCTTGCTTTGGGCTACCTTCTCATGCCTACAAAAGTCTTCAGAGTTTATATTTGTTATCAGCAGGAGGATTATTCCAATATAAGCTACTCTGTCATTACTGGGACTTCTATACTCTGAGTTTAAGTGAATCAGTTTTAGTGCTAAATTGGTACAGAATTTCTGTTTTAGGTGATGGGAAAGTTTTGGTAATGGATGGTGGTGATGGTAGCATGGCATTGTGAATTTAATTAACACATATTCAAATGTTGTTAAAAGAGGAAATATTAGGTTGCATATATGTTGCTAGAAAAATTTTTAAAACAAAACTATAGACCTGTACAATACAAAGAATGAGCCTTAATGTAAACTGTGGTTAATATTATAATAATATTCTTTAATTGTAATAAAGGCACCACACTAATGCAAAGTATTAATAATAGGGGAGTATATGGAAACTTTATTTTTTTGCATGATTTTTCTGTAAACTTACAACTTCTCTGGTAAAAAAATATATATATATAAAATTTCCACTGTCTGGGAAAGGAAAACATGGCAAATGTTTTTAATCCTCTGATGGTTTTGAGTACAAAGGGCCCTCTCTAGAGACTTCCGTCTGTGAGCTCACCACTGTACAGCTGCTCCAATCATGTTTCTCAGTCTTGCCTGTAGGGATTCTCTGCAGGGCCTTGTCAGAAGCCAGACATAGGATGTTACTCCTGTGATTAGCCAGGCAGTGGCTCTGTCAAGTAAAGGAAATCCTTTTGGCTTGTCTTCATTTATACTTTGTGAAACCATGTCAGCTTCTGGTGATTGTTGCTCCCTCCTATTGGGTGTTCACAAAGCATTTAATAATATGTCCTAAAATTTTACCTCTGAAACTTGTCATCAATCTCTAATTTCCAGAAAATGAGCTTTTGAAAATTGAGACACTGGGCTTCTTTCAAATCTAATGGTTCTTCATAAGTTCTCCTGCATTCCTACTTTCCTGACAATAGTTCCTTAATAGTTTCTGTAAGTTATTTCATTGTCCATGGATGAAATTAATCTGGGTCTGGGGACTTGAACTCATTTAAACTAGCTGGGTTTAAATATTCTTACTTTCTGTTTGCTTATTTCTCCTAGGTAAGCATTCTCTCTTCCCCATGTTTACCTTCCACTTTTTTTTAACGTCACTGTTCTTGAGAGATGACATAGAAAAGATTTTCTGATACCTTACTATGTTTTATAGTTTTTTTTTTCTATTCAGCTTTTCTGCTGGTTGGAAAGGAAGTATGCCTCCTTAAGAAAAGCCATGTTTTAATATAAATCCCATTTCATAAAGGTAGAATAATCTCTATTCAATACTGTATGTTTGAAACTGCAATGAGATCATCTCCCTGGATG
>PVIY010042523.1:0-20912 GCA_004026745.1 Myrmecophaga tridactyla | reverse complement strand
ATGTTATTGTTCACAAAAAAAGAAGGATAAAAAGTTGATCGTGATGATAAAAAAGTATTTAAGCCCTCTAGCCACCTATATTCTGGAGCAACTAGAAGGAAAACTATGAGAGTATTGTATGGTAGCCCATGACAAACTTTGGGATCTATCCTATAACCACTTTTGAAGAGTGCTTTGAACACTATTGCTTTTTTATTTCTTTGCTTTGTATATATGTTATACAATAAAAAGTTTTAAAAAAATCTTGCATGCCTCACAATTTTGTTCCTTTTTGTAGCAGCACAATATTCTACCACATTTATACACATCATTTGCCGATCTATTTCTCAGTCAATGCATCCTCCAACCATCTCCATTCATTAAGCAGCATGTATAATGTCCAAAGTCGACTGTACATCAACACTCTCAATTCTAGATAATTTTCTCATTCCCAAGAGAAAGATAACCAAAAATACACCCTGGCCAAATAGAAAATCTAAGCCTTCCCATAACTCTTGTCCTCCCCCCCATCATTTACCCCTGGTGTTGCTGTGGTACTGTTGATGTTTTCCTGTTAAACATAGCCCATAGCATGCAATAATAGTTTTCCCCTATACCCTGAACTTATACACTCTTTGTACAAGATTCATAGCTTTGAAATAGTTCATGCAAGCACTTATTTATATTTGTAGTGATATTTGTTGGGACACATGGATCTATACAAACCTTTTCAATCAGGTTCACCTTCAATATGGTAATTTTATTTATAGACCCATTAGTGAATGGCCTTTACTTCTCTCTATTCCCTTACATTTGAGTTTAACCTCATTAGCTAACCATTCACCCATCTCTAGCTTCTGAGTATCTCCAGGTCCCCTACATTCAGTATTATAAGCCTTTGATTTATCGTTACCATGATCACAAAAGTGGAATCATGCAGTCTCTATCCTTTTGTGTCTGGCTTATTTCACTCAGCATTGTGTTCTCAAGGCTCATCCACTGTGTCATGTAATTCAGGATGTTATTTCATCTTACTGCTGCATAATATTCCAAATATGTATATACTACATTTTGTTAATCCACTCATCTGTAAATGGGCTCTTGGATTATTTCCATCTTTTGATGATTGTGAATAATGCTACTGTGGACATTGGTGTGCAAATGTCTGTTTGTGTCACAATTTTCAGCTTTTCTGAGTATATACCAAGTAGTGGTATTGCCAATTCATAGGTCAACTCAATATTTAGTTTCCTAAGGAATTAAATGGTCTTCCATAGTGGCTATACCATTATACATTCCCACCAGCAGTGCATAAGTGTCCCAATTTCTCCATATCCTCTCCAACATTTGTAGTTTCCTGTTTGTTTAATAGCAGCCATTCTTATAGGTGTGAGGTGCTATCTCATTGTACTCTTGAGCTGCATTTCCCTTACAGGTAATGAAAATGAGTGTTCATGTGCTTTTTAGCCACTTGTATTAACTCTTCAGAAAAATGTCTATTCATATCTTTAGCCCACTTTATAATTGTGTTGTTTGCTCTTTTGTTGTTGAGTTGTATGATTTATTTATATATAATGGATTTCAAACATTTATCTAATGTGTGATTTCCAAATATTTTCTCCCATCGAGTTAGCTGCCTCTTCACCTTTTTGATACTTTTGTGACATAAAAGCATTTGATTTTGAGGAGTTCCCATTCATCTGTTTTTGTTGTTGTTGTTTCTTGTGCTTTGGTTGTAAAATTTAGGAAGCTACCTCCTATTTTTAGGTCTTGAAGATGTTTCTCTACATTTTCTTCTAGAAGCTTTATGGTACCGGTTCTTATAGTTAGGTGTCTGATCGACTTTGAGTTAATTTTTGTATGGGTGTAAGGTAAGGGTCTTCTTTCATTCTTTTGGCTATTGATACCCAGTTTTCCCATGCCCATTTACTGAAAAGACTATTTTGTCCCAGTTCAGTGGATTTGAGTGCCTTGTTGAAGATCAGTTGACCATAGATTTGGTGGTCTAATTCTGCCCTCTTGATTCTAATCCATTGATCAATGTTTCTATCTTTGTGCCAGTACCATGCTGTTTTAACCACTGTGGCTTTGTAATAAGTTTTAAAGTAAGGGAGTGTTAATCCTCTGACTTCGTTCTTCTTTTTCAGGATGCTTTTATCTATTCAAGGTCTCTTTCCCTTCCAGGTGAATTGGGTAACTAGCTTTTCCAAGTCTTCAAATTAGGTTGTTGGAATTTTGGTTAGTAATACATTGACTCTGTAGACCAATCAGTGTAGAATTGACATCTTAACTATATTTAACCTTCCTATCCATGAGCGGGGAATGTCTTTCCACCTATTTAGATCTTCTTTGATTTCTTTTAGCAATATTATCTAGTTTTCTGTGTATATGTCCTTTACCTCCCTAGTTAAGTTCATTCCTAGATACTTGATTCTTTTAGTTATTATTTTGAATGGAATTTTTCCTTAATTGACTCCTCAGTCATTTCTTGTGTATAGAAAATTACTGATTTTTGCACATTAATTTTGTATCCCACTGCCTTGCTTAACTTGTTTATTAGCTCAAGTAACTTTGTTGTAGATTTCTCAGGATTTTCCAAGTACAGTATCATGTCATCTGCAAATAATGAAAGTTTTACTACTTCTTTTCCAATTTGGATGCCTTTTATTTCTTTTTCCTGCATGATTGCTCTAGCTAGAACTTCTAGTACAATGTTGAATAATAATGGTGACAGAGGACATCTCTGTCTCCTTCCTGATCTTAGGGGGAAAGCTTTCAGTTTCTCACTATTGAGTATGATGCTGGCTATAGGTTTTTCAAATATGCCCTTTATACTATTAAGGAAGTTGTCTTTGATTCCTACCTCTTGAAGTATTTTAATCAGATAAGGGTGTTGAATTTTGTCAAAGGCTTTTTCAGCCTCAATTAAGATGATCATATGATTTTTCATTTTATCTTGTTAATGTGCTGTATTACATTAATTGATTTCCTGTGTCGGGTCATCCTTGCATTCCTGGTATAAACCCCATTTGGTTGTGATGTATAATTCTTTTAATGTGTTGTTGGATTCAGTTTGCTAGTATTTTGTTGAAAAGGAATAAGAAAGGAATTCCTTTCTTATCGTATTAAAGTGATGTTAACTTCATAAAATGAGTTAGGCATTATACTATTTTGCTCATTTTTTTTTGAAAAATGTGAGCAGGATTGGTATTAGTTCTTTTTGGAATGTTGATGAAATTCCCTGTGAAGCCATCTGGCCCTGGACTTTTCTTTGTAGGAAGAGTTTGATGACTGATTGATTCTCTTTACTTGTGATTGGTTTGTTGAGATCTTCTATATTTCTTCTTGAGTCAGTGTAGCTCATTCATGTGTTTCCAGGAATTTGTTCACTTCGTCGAAGTTGTCTAGCTTGCTGGCATATAGTTATTCAGAGTATCCTCTTATGATTTTTTTTTTATTTCTTCAGGGTTTGTAGTAATGACCCCCTCTCATTTCTGATTTGTTTATTTGCATCCTCTCTCTTTTTTTCTTTGTCAGCCTTGCTAGTGGTCCAACAATTTTATTGATTTTTCTCAAAGAAACTACTTTAATTTTATTGATTTTTTCTATTGTTCCTTTGTTCTCCCACTCATTTAACTCTGCTTTAATCTTTGCTATTTCTCTTCTTCTATTTGCTTTGGGGTTAGTTTGCTGTTCTTTCTCAAATTCCTCCAGGTGAGCAGTTACATCCTTGATTTTTGTTCTTTTTTATTATAGGTATTTAGGGCAATAAATTTCCCTCTTAGCACAACTTTTGCCATGTCCCATAAGTTCTGATGTTGTATTCTCATCTTCAGTCATCTCCAAATAGCTACTGATTTCTCTAACAATTCCTTCCTTGACCCACTGTTGTTTAAGAGTATGTTATTGAATCTCTATATACTTGGAAAAGTTCTCATTCTTTGGTGGTTATTGATTTCCAGCTTCATTCCACTGTAATCAGAGAAAGTGCTTTGAAAATTTTCAAGGTTTTTAAATTTATAAAGACCTGTTTTGTCCCCCCAGCATATGATCTATCCTGGAGAATGTTCCATATGCACGAGAGAAGAATGTATATCCTGGTGCTTTGAGGTGTAACGGCCTACATATGTCTTTTAGGTCTAATTCATTTATCAAATTGTTTAATTTCTCTATTCCCTTGTTGATCCTCAGTCTGGTTGTTCTATCTATGGAGGAGTGTGGTGTATTGAAGTCTCCTACTATTGCTGTTGAAATATCTAACAATAATTTCATATTTGCTAACGCTTGTCCCTTTCACTGTGGAGCTCCTTGATTGCGTATATAAATATTTATGATTCTTATTTCTTCTTGGCTAATTGTCCCTTTTATTAATATGTAGTGCCCTTCCTTGTCTCTTATGATGTCTTTACATTCAAAGTCTACTTTGTCTGAGATTAGTATAGCTACTCCTGCTTTCTTTTGGTTACAGCTTGTGTGGAACATCTTTTTCCATCCTTTCACTTTCAATCTCTTTATATCCTTGTGTCTAAAATGAGTCTCTTCTAAGAAGCGTGTAGCTGGATTATATTTCTTAATCCATTCTGCCAATCAGTGTCTTTTAATTGGTAAGTTTAGTCCTTTAACATCCAAAGTTATTGTAAAGGCATTTCTTGAATTCACCATCTTATCTTTTGGATTTTATTTATCAGATCTATACATTATTTTCCCTCTTTCTCTAAACATCCAAAATTATTGTAAAGGCATTTCTTGAATCCACCATCTTATCCTTTGGATTTTATTTATCAGATCTATATATTATTTTCCCTCTTTCTCTTTTTACCCTTTAAGTTAAATCGTACTGGTATTCTTCAATTCTGTGCCCACTTCCAGACACCACTCTCCTGTCTTTTTTTTTGGCCAGCAGAACTACCTTTAGTATTTCTTATAGGGCCAGTCTCTTGTTGATAATTCTTCCAGCATTTGTTTGCCAGTGAAAAATATAATCTCTCCCTCAGTTGTGAAGGACAATTTGGCTAGGTACAGTATTCTTGGCTGAAAGTCTTTCTCTTTCAGGATCTTAAATATATCATATCACTGCCTTCTCACCTCCATCATGCCAGTTGAGAAGTTCAAACTCATTCTTACGTGGTTTCCTTTGTATGTAGTAGATTGTTTTTCTCTTGCCGCTTTGAGAATTCTCTGCTTCTCTTCAACATTTGGTAGACTGATTAGTATGTGTCTTCAGGGAGGCCTATTTGGATTTATTCTATTTGGACTTCATTGGGCTTCTTTGATTTGCATATTTATGTCCTTTACAAGGGTTGGGAACTTTTCCCCCATTATATTCTCAACTAATCTTCCTAACCCTTTACTCTTCTCTTCTCCTTCTGGGGCACCGATTATTCTTAGATTTTTGCATTTTGTTTTATCCATCATTTCCATGAGATCTAATTCAAATTTGTTTCTATCTTTTTTTGCAATTTGCTCTTTAGTGTGTTCAAAATCAGTTGCCCTGTCCTCTAGTTCACTTGTTCTTTTTCTACCTCTTCAAATCTGCTGCTGTTGTTTTATAGTATATTTTTTATTTGGTCTACAGCATTTTTAATCTATGATATCTATTTTTTAATTTATTCTCTCAAATCCTTCTTTATGCTCTTCCAGTATCTTCTTAATCTCCTTTATGTCATTAGCCATCTGCTGATTTTATTTAGTAGAGTTATATGAACACCTTTGATTAGTTGTTCCAAAGTCTGTCTCCTCTGGTGTTTTAACTTGGTCATTAGGATGGGCTATGTCTGTTTGCATCTTGATATGCTTAGTGTTCTTCTGTTGCCTTCTACGCTTGTAAATATCTTGCTTTGGAAGTTAATTTCCTTCAGTAGTCTAAGATGTTGCATTTGCAGGATGGGATGTGGAGCAGGATGCAGGGCACAACAGTGTGGTGGCACATTGTAGCACAGATATAGGCATTGGTTGGGGATGTTATGCAGGTGTCTGTGAACCTGGGGTATGGGGTATGGGGTTCTGGAGGTGAGGTACATGGGATGTGGGGGCAGGGTGCAGCTCAGGTAGGCCTTGGAGCCCAGGAGCAGGGTGCACCATGAGGGACACAGAGGTAGGGTGCAGCAGGAGGGGGATGGGGGAACTGAACAGATGCATGGGGGAGGGGTGAGGATGGGAGGGAGAGAGGGATTATAAAGAGGCACCAGGAGCCTTTTGTGGGCTGATAGATATGTTCGTTATCATGATTGTGGTAAGAATTTCAGGGGGTTGTCAAAATGCATCAAATTACACACTTCATATATGTGCAGCTTATTGTATGTCACTTATAACCTGGAGAAATTTCCTAGACCTGCCATAGGAATTACCACAACCTGGATGGCTTAGAACAACAATGTTAATTTGCTAGTTCTGGAGGGCAAGAAGTCTGAAGTCCACATTTTGGCAGGGTAATGCTCCCTCTGGAGGTTCAAGGAGCCTCTCTAACTTCTTGCAGTTGCCAACAAGCTGGCAACTACTATGACTAGTAGATACACCACTCCAATCTCTGCTCCTGATATCAAATGCTGCTCTTCCCTTGCATCTCTGTCTCTCCTCTTATAAGGACACCAGTAATACTGAATTTAGGGCCCACCATAATCCAAAGACCCTGTTTCCATATAAAGTCACAGTCACCGGTTCCTGGTGGACATGAATTTTGGGACACCATTAAACCCAGTACATATCCCATGAAGCTGTTTTTAACAAGGGAAAGAAAGAAAGAGACCCTAATCTCAGATATAACCTGGTAAAATAGATTGAAATTGTAGCTAGATCATGAAGCATAGAAAATATTCAATAGCTATTTTCCTCATCGTTATTTCAATGTAGTTTCACTGGTTTGAGCATATCCTGAATTTGGAAAATGCTCCCTTTAGACATCTTTCTGTAAAAGAATTTTTTGAAAATAGGCCCCCTTGTTTATATATAGAAAGGGCAAATGAAATTAGATTGAAACCCAAGTTTTCCATGTCTATCTTCAAATTGGGAATTGACCAGGTTATAATTGATTCCAGCACTCTATTGCATGGGAGTTACTTATACCATCTTCTGAAGCCTACTAAGATTTAAATTAACCAGCTGTTTCCAAGAGAGCTGATTACACTTGCCTGTCAGCTTCAAGCACTTAATTAACAATTTGGGGGGTTGACCCTTCTTAGACTCCCAGACTAAGAAAAAAATGTAGACATAATGAAAGGATTTTAAATTTCCTGCATCTTAGCATCAATTAAGGTAAATGTCAGAGTTTTTATTACTAGACCTCTTGAATAGATTTAGTATCAATGCAAATAATTTTGTAAGTAAAGAAATTCATGGATTGACACCACTGAGAGTTGTGCTATGCTGTCTCCACACTGATCTTGGGATTTGTTCCTGATGGTTTCATCTGCCCTTTCTGTGCTACAGTCCCTGCTGGGGTCACATTCATGGTATTAAACAATACCTCCCATGTTACAAAACTCTACTTGTCCTCCCAAAGCTCAGAGGTTCACACCCTGTTGAGAAGAACTTTTGGGAAAGATTGGTCAGGTTGTTAAATTAAAGATACAGGGAAGGAGGACTTTTATAATATTTGCAAATAGATGGATAAAATTTAATAGTTTTGATTTTATGTAAAACATTAATATTTTTAAGCAAATAGGAGAGCACAATAATCTGTTCATTTATTGCTTATGCAAAACATTAACTTTTGATGGAAAAATCCCTTTGTCCATATGACAGCAGACTGACAGTAAAGTCAATTCTTATTATTCAGAGTGTCTGTCCAAGTGGATTTCATCTCATATTTGTCTAATATTTGAAGTCACTGTTTGTTTTTTGTCCATGAAAACTAAATAGATGTGGTATGTCTCACCATTCACAGCCATCTCTCTCATTGCACTAAGAAATGTCTATCTAGCTATTTGGGGTGCTGGCCCCTCAGGTTGAATTCACTATGTAACTTAAATTTTAAGTCAGATCATTTGAAATGTACCATCTAAGTCTTGCAAAGAATGAAGTCAGATATTTTCACACAATTTAGTAAGGAATAGAGAAAAATACAGTAATTTTATTTCATTAAACAGATTAGGTGATAACAAAATGTGAGGCATATAAGAACAACATACCAGCTAGTCTCAGATATGACTTCCTCTGCAATACCATATTGGGTAGGCACAAAGAATACAACACCATGTAGGTATAACAGACATCCCAGATCCTGACGTGCAGGGATGCATACTCTAGAAGGGAGGACATTCTTAGAGAAAGAAAAGGGAATGAGGGAATTTTAAGGTGCCAACTTCCCCTTGATGGCATTTTCCTTGTTGAGTTTTCCTGTACGTAGAGAAGAGGTTCAGTAGTCATTCCACTTGAATCCCTATTCTGTTTCTATCATCAGCCCACCCCACCCATACCTACTCAGTACAGTTAAGCCTTACTCTAACCTCTACAGTCTGAGTCCTGGTAAAAAAAGAGTTGAAACCCAAAAATGTTGATGCTATGTTGAATGATGGGCTTCAAATGAGCCTACAAGTTTTGTTCTTGAATAATTCCTTAATGTTGTACTGCCCCCAAGCTTCTGCAAAGTGAGCATCACTGACATTATCAGGATATGATAGGGGTTAGGAATAGTGGATATTGTTTCTCTGCAAGGACTATATCTAGCAGTGCCAAACTCTAAGAATTCCATCCCACATAAATAAATATACATATGAGAGGAAGAGAGTAGGAGAATACTGTTTGTGGAGAGCATTTTATTAAGGTAGCACTGAGTGGTTAAGGGTTTTAAAATTGTAGGAATATATGAAAGCATTGAATATATATATATATATTCAATATATATATCTTCATTTCTCTATTACCTAGAACATGCTTCATTTTTCCATATATCTGACAAACAGTATACAATAATAAATGAATCACTTAATAAATCTGTTGCTATAACTTATTTGACTTGATTTCATTCAGTAAACATTTGTTATTGCTATTTATCTTTTTTAATTTCTCCCATTTGGGATTGCAGAATTTATCAAGTTATACAGAAAATAGGAGGAACTGTAGAATTTGTAATGATTAGACTTTGGAACCTCTATACTTATAATAATGACCTTCATCTCAGGCACATTGGGCTCACTCCAAAAATTAAACCAAGTCTATTCAAAGTATAGGCCAAAATTACTGATTTCTCCTTCCTCTGAAACCTGATCCTACCTCTGTCTGTCCCTTAGAAAACAGATCCACCACTTTTATTAAACAAAAAATCAAAGAGTTATTCCTGAATCTTCTCATTCTCAAACCACCGCATTCATTTTATCATTAAGTCTTACCAACTCTACTTCCAAAGTATATCCCAAATCAAATCACCTTCTTTCTACTGCTCCTGGGTAGGACACCATCGTCTATCACATGGATAACTCTAACAGCTTCATGTCTCACCCAGCAGCCAGAGTGAGCAGATTAAATGTAAATCAGGCTACATCATTCCCTTATTTCGAGCTCTCTAGCACCTTAGGATAAATTCTTTATTCTAATTTAAAAAGAAAACCATGGTGTTGTCTCTGCCGGCCTCCTACAACTTCCTTTTTCATCATATACTCTAATCACATGATTCTTTCTACTATCTACTATGCAAACACTTGTTCTCTCCTTAGGGTCTTTGTATTAGATAGTCTCTCAGATTAGAAACTTTTCTACCTAATCTTTGTCAAGATCTGTATGTCATTCATATTTTAGTTTAAGTGTCACTTCCTCAGAGAGGTCTTTGCTATCCGACTCTCTAATAACCTCCAAATCACTATCACACTTACTCAATTCTCTGCACAGTACTTACAGCTATCTAATATTTTTCTTGTTTAATTATCTTTAATTTTTGGCCTTCTATTTTAAAGTATGTTCTATGAGACTATGAACCTTGACTTTCTTGGTTAATGCTATAATCCCAGAGCATAGAATGGTGCATGGTATAGAGTAGTGTGCTGATTTGAAAAGATTTATGTATCCTAGAAAAGTCATGTTTTAATACAAATCCTATTTTGCAAAGGCAGCCATTTCTTCTAATCCCTATTCGATAGTGTATGCTGGAAACTTTAATTAGATTATCTCCATGGAGATGTGACTCAGTCAAGTGTGAGTATTAAACTTGATTAGGCAGAGATGTGTCTCCACCCATTCCAGATGGGACTTGATTAGTTTACTGGAATCCTATAAAAGAAGAAGTATTTTGGAGAAAGCGTCAGACTGATATAGCCACAAGAATCAGAGAGTCCACCAGCCAGCTACTTTTGGAGACGGGGAAGGAAAATGCCTCCGGGGAGCTTCATAAAGCCAGGGGCCTGGAGAGAAAGCCACAGCGAATGTCGCAATGTTTACCATGTACCCTTGCAGCTGAAGAGAAATGCTGAATGTCGTCAGCCTTCTTGAACCAAAGTATCTTTCCCTGGATGCCTGGGATTGGACATTTCTGTGGACTTGTTTTAATTGGGATATTTTCTTGGCCTTGGAACTGGAAATTAGCAACTTATTAAATTCCTCTTTTGAAAGCCATTCCATTTCTGTTGTATTGCATTTCAGCAGTTAGCAAACTAAAACAAGTAGTAATCAATAAATATTTATTGAATAAATAGGTGGTTCAATTGCTCTTCAGAATAATAATGTGGGATTCCTAAACTTAGAGATAAGCGTCAAAAATTGCCCTACAACTGTGTCTCCCTATTTGCCCTAAAAGTCCCCAGATCACTTAAAGGAATAAACAAGTCCAATTGCACATATCTTTATTTCCTTTTACTCTTGAGTCAATGTTTTGCAACTTACTAGAAGACTATGTCTGATATGTAACCCTCAGAAACATTTTATTAGAATCCACTGTTCATCTGATTCATTCAGTCACTAATAACTTGGCTAGGCAGGAAAGAGCCCTAAAGGGCAATAAAATCAAGAAGTTCATCACCATCACATTTGAATATTCATGAGCTGTTCATGGAAGTAACTATTAACTGCTGAACACCCACATAGGCATAGCACTATGAAAAGAAACGACTATACCAAGACGTAGAGAGAACAAGTCTAAAATGGAATGCAAAGATTTAACTGCTCTGACTTCCTACAATCATTTTTCCTAAACCTGCTGATTATGGCACACTATTAATAAGCTTGAAGTGAACTAGAGAAAAAAAACAAAAACACTCAGAAACATGGAATTCTGCATACTTGTATAGATTCACCCCTTTAGAAAATTGTGAAGAATCAAACAAATTTTCAATTTGAATCTCTTTTGGAGATAGACTTATGCTACACTTTCAACAATCTAAGAAGAAACGATCAACACTACCCTTTTTCTAGTAATCACACAGTCTCAGGGTATGCAGAGTATAGGGAACACTTTGAAGATAAGGAAAAAGTAACCCTTAATGTATCAAGAAAAATTAAGTCATTTTTATAAACAGGAAAAATCATTTGAGGAACAGCTGGTGGTTTTTAATTGGTACTTAGTTTAGAAGTACAAAGTTGAATGTGCCTAAGTTTTATTTGTCCTTTTCAATTGACAAATCATTTTCCATCTCCAGTCAATTGGTTTTGCTTTATCTTCACAAAGGTCATCAGGGTATATTTACAACTGATCTACCAATCTCAGGTAATAAAAGAACCTAAAATCTTTGGGGGCCCAAACTGTGATCTTAAAGACTTTACTTTCTAAACCAGTCAGCCATTACTGACTATTCTGCTGACGTCTTTGGTAATGAATCACTATTCACTTTTGACTTTCCCATTCTATTCTTGGCCACCCTCCGCCTCTACCTTGAAATGTGACTTCTCCATTTTTCTAATCTCCATTCCCCTCACTCATTGGCACAGCACTTCTCTCAACAGAAAGTTCTCACACTGGGAAGTATTCATGTTTAATCACACATCTGCCAAGAAAAGGGCAATACTCACTGGCAAGAAAGATTTCAAAATATCAATTTCTTAGTGTCTTGTGAAACTTAAGATGTGTGTAAGGAAGGAAATCATTTGTGTTAATAATAGTCATTAATTTTGCTTTCTTAGCCAAAACAAGCAGCATGAAATTCTTGAATGGTACTGATTTCTTTTGACAAGTTATTCAGTTAGAAATTGTTCCACAGTGAGGACTTTTCAGGATGCGAAAATTAATTGGCTCTCCATGAGTAACAGTGAGTATGCATAGTTCCATGCTTAAGGAAAGACTTAAGGCAGTTGAACTCCCCACTACTTAACAGTGGTCAGACCCTATGCCTCTAATTCAAAAGAATTAGTTGACAGGAAATATCTTATTGTCATAATTGCTCATGGCTGGTGGTGATTTTCTAACAGAGTTAGCTTTTCACCCAAGGGCATCTTATTTCACATGAAGGGCAGTGACTCACAGGAGATGGGAAAAAAAGGAAAACTGATGAATTTCCTGAATACCTCTGCCTATTACTCATATAATTAGTATTCTACAATATACATGATTTTATTTTCAGTTGACAATTGAGTGGCCAAAAAAAGGTGGTCATTAATCATGCTAAAGGTAGAGGAGGGGTGAAATACAAAGATTTCAGAGACAGTTTGGTTTGGAACCAACATATGATATATATTAACAATGTGATACTTGAAAATTATTTAATCTCTGAGATTTGTTTTTTCTTTTGTAAAACACAGATAATAGTAAAATTGTTTGCCCTATTAATTTAAGAGGATCAAATGAAGTTGCAGAGATTTTTGCCTATATTTATATCCATAAATTTTTCTATCATTGCTATTATATACAATAATGTTGATTAATAATTTATCAAGCCATTTAAAGTTATAAAAAAGGAAACTAAAGGTAGAGAGGCTTGAATAATTTGTCCAAGTCATAACTACTGAGTAACAGTCAAGTTTAGTACCAAATTTTTAAGTCCTAGACTTGTATTCTTTCCACAGGTATGACTTCTTCCCTTGAGGTTTCTGATATTACTCCAGAGATTCATTAAAGACAATTATACTTCAGAGGCAGAATTGTCATATAACTCATTGACTGTTTCATGCAGTTGGGGTAGTGGCGGTCATTCTGGAGAAGAAAGAATGTGTTCACGTATTGGAATATGGAAGCAGGGATACTGTATTTTGATGGTTAGATCTTCTAGAAAATAAAGAAGCATTTATTGAGTACTATTTTGTTTTATTTGTTTGGAAAGGAGGAGCTAGAAATTGGAGGTGGTTGCAGTTTTCACCTACAAAGATTGAGCTTTCAACTTTTCCTATTATAGGAGACTGAAAATAAGAAGGAGTTTTGGTAGAGATAGTCCAGGTAGCTAATATAATGTGCCTTTAATAGACAATACACACATAACTGATAATATCTAAATGGTTGTTTCTGTAATGTTGTTCAAGCAAGTCAACTATAGGCATACTTTGTTTTATTGTGTTTCACAGATGCTATGTTTTTTTTGGTAATCGAATATTAAGCAAGTGATATCATTTTTCCAGCAGCATATTTTCACTTGGTGTCTCTGTATCACATGTCATTGAAATATGAAATGTGAAATGTGATACATTGAAATATTCTCAATATTTCAATTTTTTTCATTATTATGATATCTGTTATGTGATCTGTAATCAGTGATCTTTGATGTTACCACTGTAATTGTTTTGGGGTGCCATGAACCATGCCCATTTGACAGCAATAAATGTGTGTATTCTGACTATGCCACCAACCAGCTTTTCCCCATCTGTTTCTTTTGGGCCTTCATATTCCTTGGGACACAACAGTATTGAAAGCAGGCAAATTAATAACCTTACAATGATCTCTAAGCATTCAAGTAAAAGGAAGTCTTTATGAAGCTATAGCTGCCATACACAGTGATTCCTCAGATGGATCCAGGAAAAGTAAATAGAAAACCTTCTGGAAACAATTCTCCATCCTCCATTCTAGATATTATTAAGAACATTCATGATTCATAATATCAATATGGACAAGAGCTTGAAAGAAGTTGATTCCAACTTTTAAGGGATTTAAGACTTCAGTGGAAAAAGTGATTGCAGATGTGGTAGAAATAGCAAGAGAAATAGAATTAGAAGCCCTGCTGATATAAACTATTACGTACCCCAGAAAAGCCATGTTCTTTTAATCCAGTCTGGTAGAGACAGACCTATTATTGAGTGGGACATTTTTATTAGGTTGTTTCCATGGAGATGTGATCCTGCCCATTGAAAGTGGGTCTTAATCTGCTTTAAGAGAGGGATATTTTGAAGAGACACAGATGCTTAGAGATGCAGAGAGAAATGCCCCAGGAGATGCCAAGCAAGGACCCACAATAAGTGAAAGAGCCAAAACCTGGAAAGAAAGCCTCAGGAATCAGAAGCCAGGAGAGAAGGACATCAGGCATCACCATGTCCCTTCTCATGTAACAGAGAAACCCTGGGCATGATTGGCCTTTCTTGAGTGTTGGCGCCTTAATTTGGCATTAGAACTGTAAATTTGTAACCTAATAAAGCCCCTTTATAAAAGCCAATCCATTTCTGGTATTTAGCATTCTGGCAGCATTAGCAAATTGGAACAGAAGTGGAGCCTGAAGATATGACTGAATTGCTGCAATCTCATGATAGAACTTTAAGGGATGAGGAGTTGCTGCTTATGGATGAGCAAAGAAAGTGGTTTCTTGAGATGGAATCTACCACTGAAGATGGTCCAGGATGAAGCATGCAGGACCTGAAGGTGAAGATGCAGTACACTGTTGGAATGACAACAAACAATTTAGAATATTACATTAAATTATTTGATAAAGCAGTAGCAGGTTTTGAAAGGATAGTCTCCAATTCTCAGGAAGTTCTCCTGTGGGTAGAAGGCTATCAAAAAGCACTACATGGGGCGGGCCATGGTGGCTCAGCAGGCAGAGTTCTCACCTCTCATGCCAGAGACCCAGGTTAGATTCCTGGTGTCTGCCCATGTGAGAAAAAAAAAAAAAGTGCTGCATGTTACAAATAAATCTTTCATGAAAGGAAGACTCAATTGATATGGAAAACTTCACTGTTGTCTTATTTTAAGAAATTGCCACAGCCACCCCAACTTCATCAAGTACCACCCTGATCGATCAGCAGTCAGTAACAAAAAGGCAAGACCCTCCATAGACAAGAAGATTACAACTTGCTGTTGGCTCAGATGATGGGTAGCATTTTTGGCAAGAAAAATTTTGAAATTAATGTACATACATCGTACCTTTAGGCAAAATAATATTGCACCCAATAGACAACATTATAGTATAAACATAACTTTATATGCACTGGGAAACCAAAAGACTTGTGTGACTCACTTTATTGCCATAGTCACTTTATTATGGTGATCTGGAATCAAAACTGCAATATCTCAATGTATGCCAGTAAATCCTTTAATAGATTTGATTGTGAGTGAGTTGATATAAATGGGGATATTTTGAAGTAAAAGAAATTATAAGCATTGCATAGACAGGGATATTTTAATTGCCTGTGGAGGGACACCTTTCAAGTTAGTTTTTTCATTTATCAATTAACCACACTCCCCACCCCACCGCCAAAGGAAGAGAAAGAAAACAAAACATTTGTAAAGGAATGAATAGTAGTAAAGAGAAATAGTCCAAGTACCTCCTACAAACAGGGAAAATAACTGAGGAAGTAACAGAGAAAGTACCACCTGAAAGACATTACAAGCAGCCCTGAGGAAACACTGAATTAAAGTCCAGATAAAGGAATCTGAATAAAAATAAGGAAAATGAGCAAAAGACACATGACAGTATGGTGAATAAGAGAAAGTAAGAACAGTTGAGAAAACACAGAAGAAAGTTAGTGTTGAAGAGAGAGGAGACTACGTAAAAGGCAACAACAAAACGACCAGCTCAGAGTCCAGCCATGAGTTCTAGTAATCCATTTCATAGTGTCTAAACTCTTTGTTCATAAGAACTCCCCTTCCTATATGCAGCTTTTCTGTAAATTCATGAAATGCAAGGCAGCCATGGCCTGACTATCCCTCTTGTTATAAGTTCTTCAAAGCAGATATTCTATTTTTAAGAAAGCATAAGTAAAAATTTCCATATAGATGCTAAAATTCCTAATTCTGTTGAAATCCCACTTTTTTGGACATTTTTAAGATGAAGCAGAAGGAGAACTTTCCTGTTTCCATACTGATCATC
The DNA here is from genome assembly GCA_004026745.1 of Myrmecophaga tridactyla. Classification (NCBI taxonomy): domain Eukaryota; kingdom Metazoa; phylum Chordata; class Mammalia; order Pilosa; family Myrmecophagidae; genus Myrmecophaga; species Myrmecophaga tridactyla. The sequence continues at coordinate 4,791 of PVIY010042523.1, read as the reverse complement.
TAAGCTATTCAGATAAACCATGTCACTTTACAGAAATAGAAATGTAGCCCCCAGAAGAGTTTTTAATTTAATGTTTTTCCAAAAAAATCTTACCAAAAGCAATAAGAAATTACATGGCAATAAAGAAGTCAAACAAAAGTGAAAGGAAAACAAGAACTAACAAATTAATTAGGAAAAAAAAAAAGAGTCTGTGTCTAGTTTAACAAATCCATCTTTATGTGATCAACAGGTTTCACTTTTGGTAGTTGTAGAGGTGCTCTGACAGCATTTTTATACAGTTGAATATATAAACCAGTGGATATGGAAGAACTCTGTTTCAATTTGCAGATATTAAGATCCATTTTGCTTGAAGCCAGAATGATGGCAATGCTCTTCCCAGCTATCTTAATGAATTTTCAGAGTCACCCCAAAAACGGTGCCTAATGGAAACTGTAGGTAGATATGAAGATAATTTTGGAATGAATACAACAACAGCTTTAAGCATTTAGAGTCCTAATTATACAATGGATAGACCTGATTCTGTCCATATGAAATGATGGTTCTGTCTATGGCAGTGATCCTTACACTTTATTATGTATTTTAATCACCTGGGCATTTTGTTAAACTACAGATTCTAATTCATTGTTTGGGGTGGGACCTGAGGGTCTATATTTCTAACAAGCTACAGGTGATTCTGATACTGGCTTGACCCACACAAGCATGACTTCTTAACTTTCAGTTTGCATTAGATTCACCTGAAGGGCTTCTTAAAACAGATTCCTGAAGTCCACACTCTGTTTCTGGTTCAGTAGTTGTAGGTTAGAGCCTGAGAAATGTTATTAAAACATTCCCTTGTAATGCTGATATTGCTGGTGAAATCCATCAATCTGGTATGCAGTATTTGTAACAGACAATAGAAGCATCAAAGGACACAGCAGGAAATAGCTCTATTCATCATCCAAGGGTCAAACCAATCAGACTGCACCTGAGAAAGCACAGCAAGGCACTTGGGCAAATAAGCTCTTTCAGGTGTCTCAACCACTAATTAGCTCCAGTGATTGCAAGCATTCCTCTGATATGGTGGGACACAACAGCTTCTTGAACACAGTCAGCAAATTGTTTCATCAGACAGTGTGGTAGATTGACTTGTATCCCAATTTAGGTATGTTCTTAATCTTAATATGTATTCCTTTGGATTTGAACCCACAATAAATAGGATCTCCGAATAATTTTTTTGGGGGGGTTAAGATATGGCCCAACCTAATGAGGGCGGGCTTTAATCCACATTACTGGTGTCCTTCCTAAACCGAAAAAAAAATCAGAAATAGAGAAAATCCTTGGAAGGAAATAGAATCTGGAAGAGAAAGGAGAGGACATTGCCATGTGGCAGGAGACAGGGATACAAGCTAAGGAACCCCAACATCACAGCCAGCACCAGAATGTTACAGATTTTGGAGCAGAAGCATCACCCCTTGCTGACATTGATTTTGGACTTCTCCAAAACTGTGAGCCAATAAATTCCCTTGTTTGTGCCAAGTCATCGTGCCGTACTTGTCATAGCAGCCTAGCAAACTAAGAAAGGTGAGTATTGTTAGAGGTTTACAATTTTGCTATCATAGACCAGGAATTGGCTGCCATTTTATTTGTACTATGTACAAAGAACCAGAGGTGATCTAGTAGCCATTTTTCAGAAAAGACATTGAGAAAGGGGGCGGGGAGGGCAGTTGCTTGAGATCACTCAGTTGATAGCACACTTGGAAGCAGAAAAGAACTCTGACTCCAGTGGTATAAAATTGAATGTTATTTTCCAGTACCTTATAATTCTACCCCAATCATTCCTACTTAAACTAGGTGGTCCCTGAGGTGTAGGGTTACATTTTGTGTGTGGGGAAGAATTCACTCAATGTTCTACTGAAAGCAGTCAGGCAGCAAATCAGGGATTATTTGCAGCCAGGATATTTAACTCATCCCAATAACAAATAAAGGGGGAAATTGGCTTTTATCAAGAATCCATTATTTTCAAACACTATGATATACTTTCTCCCACATATTTATCACATCCTCCTAACATATTTTTAAGGAAGAACACACGGAACCTCAAAATCGAAATCATTCTGCCAAACTCAAACATCTAAGAAATAACAGAGCATTCATTCTATCTCTAAGGGACAAGTTTAACCATTGTACCATGCTTTTGGAAAACAGCACATTGGAGGAAGTAATGAGATGAAGCTAAAATAGAGGAGTGGTCCAGTAATTTAGAGAGAAAAAAAATGAGAGCAAAGATTGATTTACTTTGCTCAATCTACTTATAGAATAAGGCAGAATAATGTATACCATATAATTGGCTGCATCTTTGTATTTCACCTACACCCATATATTCAGTCACCCACTAGATTTTCCCATATAAATGCATCATAGGCATATTGAACCAAAGTGTACAAAGATGAACCTATTTTTCCTCTAAAACATTTTCCTTGTCTTAGGCCTTATTTTAGTAAATGAAAATATTCTTTTATGCAAGGGTGAAAACAGGGAGTCATGTCAACCCTTCCTTCCCCCATACCACTTATCTACCTCTGTTACTAATACCTTTTAGTGTTCCCTTCATACTATGTCGTAAAACATCTACTTCTCTCCATCCTACTGCCTTCATCTGAGTTCAGTACCTTGAATATCAGAATATTTTGCTAGCTGATCTCTCGGCCTCTAGTCCCACCTTCCTCCAATCCTCCATAGTATTGTCATAATATTTTCCTAAAAGGCACGTTTCCCTGACCACCAATTTACTCAGAGCAAATTCCAAACATTCCACCTAGCTTGGTTTTCCTTTCGTGCCTTTTTCCCAGCAACTTTGTCAGCTTGGAGTCTTTGCTTTCCATGAAGCATACTGAATTACATCAGTGCCCAGAACATAGCATGCTATGAAATCCTTCTGTACCTGCCCACGATTCCAGAGAGGTGCATGAAGAGAAGGTTTCTCTGTAGAATCTGGGCAAATAACTTGAACTGACATCTGATTTTGGACTTCTTCAAAACTGTGAACCAATAAATTCCCTTGTTTAAGCCAAGTCATCATGCCATACTTGTCATAGCAGCCTAGCAAACTAAGATAGGCGAGTATTGTTAGAGGTTTATAATTTTGCTATCATAGACCAGGAATTGGCTACCATTTTATTTGTACTATGTACAAAGAACCAGAGGTGATCTAGTAGCCATTTTTCAGAAAAGACATTGAGAGAGGGGGCGGGGAGGGCGGTTGCTTGAGATCACTGAGCATTTATTTGAGTGATCTCAATTTACCACCAACGTAGTCACAACAGTAGGGAAAAACTCTCTGTTAGTTCCCTTATTTTTTTCTTTTCCCTTTCTCCATTTTAGAAAGGTATCTGCAGATAAGCCTTCAGCATTGGAACCAACTCTATAACAGTGGGATTTCAATAGTTTAGAAGTTCCTTAGAAACTGACAGGACAGAAACTAAACATCTACGGAGTTGGCCAATTACTCTAAATTCATAAAGCCTAAAGGAGTACTTCTCAAATGTGAATATGCACATGAATTATCCTCAGTCAAACTCAAGTGGAGCCTAATTTCCATGTTCCTAATGAGAGCTGAGGTAAGGTTATTGGTGCTGATACACAAATCAGAATTTGAATAGCAAAACTATTGTCTGCTATAACACACCTCCTGCTGGGCTGGCGTTGTGTTTAAAATCCCCATAATTATTATCCTTTTGCACACATCCTGTGCAAAACCTTTCTGCAGTTGATGGCATATGAAATCATGTTTAAAGACAAATCCCTTACCTATTCAGGTATCACCACGGAGCAGGGACTCTGGAAGCCATTAATGGGATATGTATACTTTGGTTGGAGGGAACAAGGTGGCAGAATGATAAATTTGGCACTCAGAGATAGCAAGGAGGCTACATATGCCTTACTATAGGAGTTTCAGGGGTACAAGGAAAGAAAGGTGGGTGAGGAGCTCCAAACAGAAGCATCATTTTAGTCATCATAGCAAAACACTCTAGAACATTGGTAATGGGCCCAGGTGAGCACTTTGCATACATTAAATAATGCCCATAGTGTTTTAGAAAATAAGCACGTCATCTATTTTGCAGTATAGACTATGAGGGGCTCCGATTTAAAACATATATAAATCACTTTAGAAAACATTTAGAATGTTATTACATATTTACATTAAAAAAAAAAAAAACTATTACTTACCTACTGAGGATGAGCCACAGACATAAGATAATGTTTTGCTTCAGGAATGCCTTTAGCCACTGACCAGAGCCTCAGCCTGATATGCCTCTTTTCCAACTTGTTGATCCATGTCTCCCTAGAACAGACGAGTTACTTATTTTTGCCCAAAGGCCTTGAAACACTTTGATCTCAAGGACACATTTTATGCTTGGATGGTATTTCACTTGTTCTCAGGATGACCTGAGGCTGAGTTCCTTCTGCAGATAGCACACCGCACTCCTTACTGTCAGTGAACCACAATACAGGGGATGTTGGTGCCCCAGTCTGACAAATATCAGTATAGAGGTGATCCAGCCCTGGCTATTTTTAAAAAGCACACACAGACATGCCTAGTATCTTTGTTAGAAACTTCTAAAAAGATCAAAGACCACTGTCAGGCAGAAAGCCCTGGGAGAAGCACCATAAGCTACCCTAGTGACCAGAATGTCTTCTGGATGCATTCCTGTCTCTTTAGCTAATCAACAAATATTTACCAAGGCCTGAGACTGTGCAAGATACTGAATTTTTATCTGCATACTATATATATATATATATATAATCCCAAAG